>JABUQX010099556.1:10000-22500 GCA_015478945.1 Trachelipus rathkii
TATATATATATATATATAAATATTATTTAATATATATATAATTAAATATATATATAATATACTACTATAATATATATATATATATATATATTATATATAGTTATATATATATTATATATTATATATATATATATTATATAGTATATATACTATATATATTATATTATTCCTTTCTTTTTCGTTTTCATTTTCAATTCTTTTCCCCCTTCCATTAATTCTTTTCATTTCTCCTTTCTCTTTCACTTCTTCTTCTTCTTCATTTATTCTTTTTCTTCTTCTTTTTTTTTTAGTTTCCCCTTTTCCTTAAATACGTTTTCGCATTCACCTAATTCCCCTCATCCAATGGAAAAGGAAATATTCGTTTTAATTATAGCGTAGCGTGATCTTTTTTTCTTATCTTAGATACAGCATCCTTTGACTGCTCTCTTTTCATTTCCTCTGAATGAAGAAAAAGAAAACAATAAAAAAAAATAAATAAAAAAAATAAAGAAAAAAAAAACTTCAAAAACAAAATTTTGAAAAAAGAAAAAAAACATTATTACAAAGAAAAAAACCAAATAATAGCATTTACACATACATACATACATACATACATACATACATACATACATACATACATACATACATCATCACAACATAATGACATAACATACATACATAACATACCATACTACTTTGGTTACATCATACATACATCTAATACATAATGACATCATAACCATACATACATACATACATACATACATACATACATACATACATAAATATACACACATGCAAATACATACTCATAAGCACACGATAAAACACATATACACAACACACATTCAAACACACAAACCGACGCACACACAAATACATACATATATAATAACATAGCATAAGGACAGACACATACATATATCACATATACAAACGCTTTTAAAAATATATAATATAATATATATATATATATATATATATATATATTTTATTTATATATATATAAATATATTATATATATATATTATATATATATTATATATATATATATATATATATATATAATATATATATAGTATTACATATAATTCCTCTCTTAGGGAAGTGGGTAAGATAGAGGAGAAATTTCAAAGAGGGAGTGAGAAGAGAGAGAAATTCAACATTGGGGAGTGAGCAATGTATTTAAATCCCCTCCCCATTTTAGTCCGTAATGGGGTTATAAACATGGAGTAAATACTTCCGTAATCCGCAGGCTTTATTTGAAATGTTTAAGATTAATAATAATAATATAATAATAATAATTAATAATAATAATAATAGATAATAATATAATATAAATAATAATATATAATAATAATCATAAAATACATAAGATTAGAAGATTAAGTTCCTGATAGCTTTAGAATAAAATAAGATGTGAATGATGTGTGTGGGCTTTGATGGTGCCGACGGATACGGTATTTTGGGGATGCAGGTCATATTTAGTGAGGAGTTAATGGGTAAGTGAGAAAGTTTGAAGAATGGTAAATCTGCAGTTAAAGATGGAATTACTGGTGATATGATCATGAACGGAGGCGAGATGGTGATGTGATTTGATGAGTAACATACCATTATTGTTTTGTAATGTTTAAAATATTCTTCACAGGCAAAGATTTTTTTTTTTTTTGTCCTGTATGGAGAATTTTTCGAATGCGGTCATGATCAAACTCAGCCACAGCAATATTAGGACATTTTCTCTCCTAACATATTCTTATGCAATCGAAGTAAGAACTTAAATTCGTTTCTCTTCGTCCCTTCTCAGACAGAGATATCTAACTTATGCATCATTTCACATGACGTGGTTTTGATTTAGTAAAAGGTTTTTTCGTTCCTGGTGCCTTACAGCTTTGACATCCCTGCGGTGTCCCGACAGATTGAATTCAGATTTATGGAGATCCTATCAGATACCATCTTCACTATAACTTTCTGGCATGAATAAAACATTCAGCCTATAGCTAGCGATGGAGAACACGAAAATGATACTCTTTTCTATGCCACACGTGTTGCGTTCTAACAGCAATGCGGTTTTATTTATCGCCCCACTCAGCAGTTATTTAATAAGCAAGAGACAAAAAACACAATATATATATATATATATATATATAGTATATATATATATATATATATATTATTATATTATATATATATATATTATATATACTATATATATTATATATATTATATATATATAATATATAATATATACATATATATATATTATATTATATAGTATATATAAAAAAAATATATAATATTAATATATATATATATATACTAAAATTCTGTGAAGTTTAAAATTTCTAAAAGAGCAAACCTTTCCTAGATACGGATCGAACTCGTCCAAGCAGAATGTTGCTTCAAAAATAACATAATTATATAATATATAAAAGTAATATCAGGCTATGAACTTTTTTATATTTTTTCTGATAAATAAGCAATATAACGCTATTTTTTTTTTTAATATACTCTATTTTGCTTAATAGAAGCAATATTAGGCTATGTTTTATTATTATTATTATTATTATTATTATTATTATATATATTATATATAATAATATATATATATATATATTATATATATATTAAGTATATATATAGTATATATATATTATATATTATATTATCATATATATATATATATATAATAATATATATATATATATGTATATATTATCATATTATTATATTATATATATATATATATATATTTATAATATATATATATATATAAATAGTATATATATATATATATTATATATAATATATATATATAATATATATATATATATTATATATATATATATAATGACCTTTTCTGTTTTACACAATGGTCAGTTTTGAAATTTTTTTTTGTTTTTTTTTAAAAACTACTATATGATACCAACAATGATTTCAGTGGGAACGACATGAATTAAAATATATTAGGACCCAGCTACGCAGCTACGTTTTACCGGATCCGTAACTTTTATTTTTTTTTTTTTTTTAACTAAAGGATACCCAAGGGTAACCCGCAAAGATGGCAGGAGTCGGGTCTCTCGCTTCGGGGAAACGAGGGTAGCTATTTCCCATCCGGGAGGGTCTCGAACCCCGTCTTTGGTATTTGGGTGTCACGGGGTTCCTCCGCCCCTCCCTAGGTATGGAAAACGTCCCGCCCTCTGTCCCCCGTCGCTCGAGCCCCCTAAAAATTTTTTTTATTATTTTTTTTTTTTTTAACTTTTTTTTACATGTTTGTAATACGCTTTATACGCTGATTCCAAATATGTTATTGTTTTTTCTGTAAGTGTTCACTTTTTCAAGATTTTTTTTTTACATTCTGGTAGCCCAAATGTGAATTTTTTTAAAATTTATTTAAAATTACTTCGAACTTTTGAATCACGTCCGTTACCACTATTCATTGTTGGTATCCTATAATAGCAATATATTTAAAAAAACAAAAAAAATTTCAAAACTGACCATTGGCTAAACTAAAGGGCCTCTATATATAATTATATATTATTATTAATATAATAATTAATATATATATATATTATTATATATATTATATATAATATATATATATATATATATTATATATAATATGTATATATATATATATATATATAATAAAGATATATATTATATATATATATATTTTATTTTCTTAAAAATAATATAAACATAATAATAATTATAATATAATAATAATAATAAAAAATAATAATAATAATAATAAATAATATAATAACAATATAATATAATAATTATAATAATTTTAATAAAATAATAATAATAATATTAAAATATTAATATTAATATTAATATTAATATTAATATTAATATTAATATTAATATTAATTAATAATAATAATAATATTAATGAATATTAATATTAATAATAATATTAATATTAATATTAATATTAATATTAAATTATCATTATCATTATTATTATTATTATTATTATTATTATTATTTTATTATTATTATTTTATTATTATATTTAATTATTATTAATTATTATTTTATTATTATACAAAATAATTGAAGTGACAAATTCATATATTTGAAAGAATTTTCTTTTAATAAAATTTGTGAAGGAAAATAATTTTAAAAACAATTGAACGCAAAGGCAAAAGCCTCACACTATTCATAGCTTAATTTAACTAAAATTGTATTGCAAAGGAGTCCTAAATAAAATAAAAATTAACCAAATGGACCATTCCCTGCTCGCCAAGTATTTAACCATATATTAATATTAATATTAATAATATTAATAATAATATTAATATTAATATTAATATTAATATTAATATTAATATTAATGTTAATGTTAATGTTAATGTTAATGTTAATATTATTAATATTATTAATATTATTAATATTATTAATATTATTAATACTAATATTAACATTAACATTAACATTAACATTAACATGAACATGAACATGAACATGAACATGAACATTAACATTAACATTAACATTAACATTAACATTAACATTAACATTAACATTAACATTAACATTAATATTAATATTAATATTAACATTAACATTAACATGAACATGAACATGAACATCAACTTGACAGAAAATAACATGACAGGACATTAACATTGACATTAACATTAACATTAACATTAACATTAACATTAATATTAACATTAATATTAATATTAATATTAATATTAATATTAATATTAATATTAATATTAATACTAATACTAATATTAATATTAATATTAATATTAATATTAAAAAGTGTCGCTTTTAACCTGAAACTTTCAATACGCTTGAATACGATTTTATTTCGTTAGTTTAAAATATTTACGTTAGTTTAGGTTTAGATTAAGTTAGGTTAAGTTAGGTTTGGCTAGACGCGGTTAGGCTAGATTAGGTTAGGTAACAGGTGTTCTTTACTCTTACCTTTGCCAATGTGCCTTCTATTTTGTTTCTATATGTTCCTGTTATTCCCTTTACAAATGTTACTGAATGATTGTAAGTTAAGTGTTTATAATGTTCTTTTTTTTTAAACTTTATAGCCCCTCTATAGCAATCTGAAATTATGGTAGTCAGTTTTCTATATTTTCTTTAATTAATATCATTAACGTTTCACTTTCTTTCCTCTCTACTGGTATTAAGAATCAGTTATTAGAACCTCTTGGTATTCCTCTAAATACCCAACTAGCATTTGCAAGCGTCTTTCTATTAAATTTCTTCTTCTCAAATACTGCTGATTCGTCTACTTCAACTGTTTTTCCCATGCCACCTATTTTACTTGAAGTTGAAGTTGCCACACAGTTTAAAATGTTCTTACGTCATTAGAAATTAATTAAGTAAAATTAGTAATTTTAAAATATTAAATGATAAGCTATGTATAGAGTAAGATTTTTATTTATTTTATAACCTTTTGTAAAAACAATAACATTTTAAAAATAATTTTGCTTCACTTTACTAATTATAAATTTCTTGGAACAATTTATGCATCTCTAAAAGCATTTTATGCGTTTTATTTCCAAGTACCTTTTATTGCCTGCTCTTCTCTGAATACATTATATATATATATATATATATATATATATATATATATATATTATGTGATATATATACACAAAATATATATATATATATATATATATATATATATATATAAATATATATATATTATATATATATATATATATATATATATATATATATTATATATATATATATATATATATATATATATATATATATATATATATATATATATATATATATATATATATATATATATATATATATATATATATATATATATATATTATATATATATATATATATATATATATATATATATATATATATAATTATATATATATAATATATTATTATATTATATATATATTAATATAAAATAAAAAGATATATATATATATATATATATTCACTAGCTGAACTGCTAACAAAACGAACAACACGCAGTAAATAGTTACAATAGTAAAACCCCTAATAAATGTAAATTACTTTAGTATAAAAATTTTATTAAAAACTGTTTAAAATTAACATAATGGGAAACCTAACATATATGGAGAGGCCCTTCAGTCCATGCGGACCTTATTCAATCTATCCAGTAGTTAGTTGATATTGCCTTTTTGCAGATCGTAGTCGTGCTGAGAGATCCTCCTCTTTACGTCTATCGACTCTCCTATATAGAATTTGGAGCATGTTTTACATTTTATTTTATAAATTCCTGGAGTGGGCTGAGCCGGAGCGGTGCTTGTATTAGATTTCCTTTGTAAGAGTGTTTTCAAGTTGTTGATGTTTTTCACAGGTTGAACGTTGGGAGGGAGAAGTTTATTGTAATTATACATATTTTTTGTCGGTATATTAATATAATTTTATGTGGTGAATCAGCAGTATTGTTGTTTGTCTCTCTGTAGAACGATGTTTTTGCCATGTTCATTGCTTTATGGTAGAACCGTTTTCCGGGTAATGAAGATTTTTGAATGTGTTTTTTATATGATTTAGTTCTTGTTGTAGTTTGTTTGGGCTACAAACTCTAAGGGCTCTGAGAATCTGTGACGAAAAGACTGCTAGCTTTGTTTTTTGTGAGTGGGAGGAAAACCAGTTTATATATGAATCCACATGTGTGGTTTTTCTATGCACTGTGGTGATCGGTTTTGAGTTGTCATCTATTTCTATTAGTATGTCCAAAAAGGGTAATTTGTTATCAATGGCTGGTTCCATGGTGAATTTTATTGAGTCAATCTGATAAACGCTCAGGATCGCTCTACTGCGCACGGAGATAGATTGAATAAGATCCGCATGGACTGAAAGGCCTCTTTATATATGTTAGGTTTCCCATTATGTTAATTTTAAACAGTTTTTAATAAAATTTTTATACTAAAGTAATTTACATTTAGTAGGGGTTTTACTATGTTATATAATTATATATATATATACCATATATATATAATATATATACTCATATATATATATCATATATATATAATATATATATTATATAATATATATATATATATATATATATGGCCAGCCTCTAGGAAGAGCCCACAATCCATATATTCAAAAAACTACGAAATAGTAACAGGGAAAAGGAATACATTGTTGGAATCCTGGTAAAATGGTACCCCGAGGAAACTTGTAAAAAAAAAAAAAAAGTAAAACCCACCCACCTGAACCATCCAACCTCAGACCAGACAGAAAAAACCTATCCAAAGAACAATAACATATGACAACTCAACCACGATCCCAAGAACCAACGACACCATACAATGACCAGAGCACATACAACGAGGTACGCACAGCCATGACAGAGCCTCGCAACTAGATATCCCAAAAAAAAACCCAAGAACACAGAAACGAAAAAAAAAAAAAAATCCTATCTCGAAAACTACAAAAGCTACCAGGAAAAAGAAATACATTTTTTGGAATCCTGTAAAATTTTAGTAGGAAAATGTAAAAAAAAAAAAAAAACAAGTAAACATAAAAATTGGCTATTTTTTGGGGGGTGCTGGGACATATATATATATATATATAATATATATAGTATATATAATATATATATATATATATATATATAATATTAATATATATTATACATATATATATATATAATATATATATATATCATAATAACTATATTATATGTAAAGGTATTACACGGCAATGTAGGGGCTCGAAGGGCCGACGCGGCGAACCAGGGGGGACGTTTTCCATTACCCCGTAGGGAAGGGCGGAGGAACCTCCGCGACACCCAAATACCAAGAGCGGGGGTTCCGCAGACCCTCCCCGGAGGGGGATTAGTCCTACCCCGTAGTTCCCCGGTAGCCGAGAGACCGACTCCTCGGCGGCAATGTGTATCCCACGCTACGGTATTCGTTAGTTAAAAAAAAAGCAAAATTTAATAGAGTCTATTTATTTTAACGAGTAACCGATAAAAAGGTCTCAAAATAGGCTTTCTAATTCATATTACTATAATTATTAAACAATATTTTTTTTTTTATTTATTTTTTTTTACATTTACCTAACTAAAAATTTTACAAGGATTCCAAAAATGTATTCCTTTTCACATGTAGCTATTGTAGTTTTTGAGATTTTTTTTTTTTTTTTTTTTTTTTTTTTTACATTTTCCGCACTAATTGGACCAGCATTCCAGCAATGTATTCCCTTTTCCCGATAGCTGTTTGTAGTTTTTGAGATATGGATTGTGGCACTTCTAGAGCGCGACCTATATATATATATATATATATATATATATTATATTATATATATATATATATAATATATATATATAATATATCATATATATATATATATATATATTATATATATATATATATATATATATAATATATATATTAAATGGTTAGAAACCCTTGGCAATGCCAAATCAACTATCTGTGTGCAAATATCAGTTTTGCGTCAAAGCAAATTTATACTATATATTTATATAGATATACGTATATATAATATATATATTATATATATATATATATATATATATATATAATATATATATATATATATATATATATATATTTTATATAACCAACATTAAATAGAGAGACTTTTAATAACAGTAACACCACCACGGGCCGAAAACCTTTTCAAGAGGGGCGGAAATAAAACATGGAAAACTCCACCCAATCCAGCCTAACGCCAAATCTCTCAGGTTGTGCCGCAGCGTGGGCTTTTATAGAGAAAATTAAATATAATTGAAAAATAGAAGAAGGCAATGTGGAATTCCACAGAACAAAATTAGCTGGAAAGAAAGAGGCCCCACAACGAATAAGTCTGGGGTTCTCTATACTCACGCAAATTCATGCGAGAGCATGGCACCCCTTGTAATGCGAGGGTGACGCAAAGGAGGGGGGAATGCGAGCGGCCAACTCTTCAGAGCATCTACCGTTGTAGTACCTATAGAAAAAGAGATGTGCACCAACAAAACATCACGTCCCAAGGATAGAGGTCAAGAGAGTTTGAAAGTTAGCGGGAAAAAAAAATGTTTGATTATCCTCTTTAGCTTTAGACCTCAACCCTATCCATAGAAGGGTGGAACTGGAGCCCCCCAAAAGTGAGAACAGTACTCATTACAAGGGCGGATAAGCCTCTTATATAATTGGAGTAGCTGTGCAGAGGAAAAAAATCCCCGCAACCTGACAAACTCCAGCTTCTGGAGTTCACTTCGCAACCATTGAAATATGAGTTTCCAAGACAATTTGTTGTTTATGTTAAGCCAAGAATGTGATTATGTTATTCACAGGAGAGACGTTAGAGCGTTCGAAGGAATAGGAAAGTTGGGAGATGTTTTTGAGAGGTAGCATGTAGAGAAGTTGAGTTTTTAAAGAGTCTGGAATTTTACAAGGTTAAGCGACCCCACCGGTAAAAACCATCCAGATCGGCAAGAATAGAATCGGAAAGCTGAAGACGAGAGGCAACTCTAGAAGCAAAAGAGGTAGCAGATTTGAAATGAGTAGTAAGAGTTGAAGAGTGAGTCATCGCTAAGATGGTTGAACAGAGCTGAAAGTACAGCCTGAGGCAGATCGTTTGATGAAAAATAGGAATAAAGTTGGAGAGTAGAACAGAACCTTGCGGAACACAACAATTACAGGAAAGGAGGAAGAGGTCGCTCCATCAACGAGTTCTGATATGGAGCGATCAGCGAGAAAACTGGAACATGTAGTAAGCAAAGAGAAGTAGGAAACCCAAAGGAAGGGAGCTTAGAGAGCAGTGACGCGTGTGCCAAACCCGGTCAAAAGCCTTGGATATGTCAAGCTCCACCACGCAAGATCCCCTGGTCCCTAAGGGCAGAAGACCATAAATCGGTTAGATAGGAAAGTATGTACCAGTTGACTCGAGCGACGAAGTCATGCTGTGATCTGAAAGAGGAATGAGAGTCCAGATAATCCAGGAAAATGAGAGTTAGAAGAGTTTCAAGATTTTAGAGTAGAATACAAGTTGAGAGCTATTAGGGCGATTCAGTTTGAATGATCAGAGCGGCTACCTTTTTTTCGGGATCGGTTGGACATAACGCACGACCAACACTGAGGAAAAGTATTAGTATCAAGACATAGAGAGTAGAGTTGAACGAGGACAGGCTCCAGCTCAGAAGAACACTCCTCAAACATGGGGAAGGAAATGCCATCCGGGCCACTAGGGACTTCCTGGCGTTCATATAATTCAGGAATATCATGCGCCCGATCATGTGTAATAACAGGTAAAGGCATGGGACACTTGAGAAAAAAAGAAGTAGGAGGAGGGATTAACCAAGAATCGTCCAGGTAAAATAGAAGGCCGAAGAGAATGGCCTTTTCAGAAGGAGAGTGAGCAACAGAAACCGTCAAAGTTAATAAGGGAAGAAAGGCAGATTTACAAAGTTGTTAGAGATGTTTTTGATAAAGATGCCATAAATTTTTGTCAGTAGGAGAACTAAGCAGGTTGTTGCGCCCACTTTCTTTTAGTGAAAGTGCCCATAGCCTGTCGAATAGTATCCTGCAACGATTCCGAGCAGAATGAAAGTTAGTAAGAGTGATAGGAGAACGAGAGTTTTTCCTGCCCCATACACAATGTCTCTCTCCTGAATGGCGCGAGAACAAGCTCCATCCGTCCATGATTTTGAGGAAGAAAAAGATTTAGTTCAAGATGAATGAACCTGCCCATCCAATCGGTTGATTAGCGGCCCCCACCTTCAGCGGTGACTGAGCATCCTCCGAGTCAAAAGCAGGATCATTCCAAGAGTAGTTAACCAAAAAACAACGCAATGTCCCAAGCTTTAACGGAAATTAAAGTGTCAAAGTACTTTTAGGGCATGGTGGAGCTGATGCAGGTGAAAAAGTATTACAATTAAGTGCTGCAAGATTGTGGTCAGAGTTACAAATAGGAAGAAAATGGTTTATTTTTTACGGGAAGAAGGACTAGTGGTAAAACATAAGTCAAGCGTATTCAAGAATTGGCTTAAGGACGATCTGGAATAATGTGTAGGTTTCCTTAATTAAACTGTTCCATGATCGTTAAGAATACTGAATGTTTTGGCCTCCTCCCCGCCTGCATCAGTGTGAGAGGAGCCCAACCATTCAGTGTGGTGTACGTTTAAATCCCCTAAATTGAGGATTCAGGCATTTTAATGGAAAGAAGTAACAGTCTTATGAGAAGTAGTAAGATAGTCAAATAGGACATGAAAATATGTTCCATTAGGGAGCAGTTGCAGAAACACAAGATAATGATAGTAGTAGGGAGAAAGATTTTAGCCACAGAACATCGGAAGTTTAGGAGATCAAGATTCTCGAGACCTGTCTTACAAGGAGTAGTGTTTATGTTTAAATAGGCACAGACACCACCATTTAGACGGAAATAATAAGTTATAGTTAAAGATATTAAGTTTATATTGAAAAAGAATCCCTGGCCAGTTGGGTCTTAGACAATGATAAAATGTTAGGCTGAGAGTTAGAGAGGCGATATTCCACAGATTCATGATCTTAGGCACTTCAGGCCACGCACGTTGGCAAAGTCAATAGAAAACCCCTGCCTGCGTCCACCCTCACATCTACTCCGACCAGTGATTCAATCAGCCACTCGCACAAACAAACACACATAACAAGGCTCATTTATACACAATATAATCTAATGTAATACAATAAATAATTAGAGTTAAGATATCTTTGAAAACTAACCAGCTTGAAAACTAAATAAAATCAACCCTAACCAGTTAACAGACGCATAATAAGTTAATATGCTAGAGTTTTGCATTAAAACCAAAAAATATTTTATTATATAAAATATTAATTAAAAAAGAGCATAAAAGTAAAAGAAAAAAACTATAACGTATCTAATGATGAAAAATAAACTATAAATCAATAATTTAATATATATATATATATAATATATATGATATATATATGAATATATATATTATATATATGATATATATATATATATATAATATATAATATATATATATATATATATATATAATATATATTTAATATAGTCATATATATATATATCTACTATTATATATATATATATATATATATATATATATATATATTATATAATAATATAAATATATATATATATATATAATATATATATATTATATATATGATATATATATATATAATTATATCAAATATTCCTGTTGTGCTTGATCCAGTTTACCTGGCTGGAAATTACATTGAATAGAGATTGAATTTACGCTAACATAAGTACAAATGAATTACAAATAAACATACATGTAAACGAAAATGAATATATGTGTAAAAATAAAAATTAAATTTAAAAATAAAAATAGCGAAAAAAAAATAAAAATAAGAATAAAAATAAAAATGTAAATTAGGAAAAGTAAGATAAAAATAAAAATAGAATTTTTATTTTTATTTTTACTCTTATTCTTATTTTCATTTTTATCTTTACTCTTTAATATTCATTTTATTTTTATTTTTATCGTTATTTCTATTTCTATTTTTATTTTTATCCTTACATTTATATTCATT
>JABUQX010099556.1:25000-27918 GCA_015478945.1 Trachelipus rathkii
AGGATCCAAGTCAACTTTTGCAGTAATCAGTTGGCATAAACATATCACATAAAATCATTCTTTATACAAAGATCAATCTATATATGTTGACGTAACAAAGTTTTCTAATAATGCGTACTTAGCCATCATCTGAACTAAGAAATTAATGTACAACGACAAACTTAACTCATCTTAAACAGGACATAAACGGTCAACATGAACAAGTTTCACACCTTAACAACAGTAAAGTAACTAACATAGCAACCAAAAACGTAACTTATTCTCGCATATCTCTACATAACAATGTTAATTTTACACTAAACATTGGTAATATTTAATATTTAACAAAATTTTACTATAACCTTGTGTAATTATCATACAGACCAGCAAAAGTATGCTAACGTAAACAAAGTTTTCACGTTAATAGAGCTAACATGATGTAACACTTGAACTAAGAATATAATATACAACGAGCAAAACCTGATACATTTTAAACAAGATAAAACAAGAAAGAAACGGTTAATATTAACAAAGGGCCAAAAAACTTATCAACAGTAAAGTAACTAACAAGTCACACAAAAACAAAATCCTTACATTCTATCAACCAAATCCTCAACATAGTAATATTAACAAAAATTTACCCTAACCTTACCTTCAGCATAATACCTAATGGTAAAGACAAACAAAGTAAGTTTTACCTTCTGTAAAGCAACTATGAACATAACGTACTTAGCAACCAACAAACCAGACGAATAAAACAGCCCTCCCATCAGCAATGTAGTCAATAAATCGAACATAAGAAGGAACTAAAACAAGTCTTCATTTTTTATAACATATAATTTTCATTGAAAAGAGTGTTATATAAAGACATAAAAACATATAAATACATAAAAATATAAATTTATTTTAAATATATTAATTCATCTGATCAGCGAACATAGGATTCAAGTTGGGTAACCCATATATATCTCTCTAAAGATTCAACATCCTTTGAAAGGACGTAAGTATTAAAATGCCTTCAGCTGGCACCTAAACCATTTGTTCGGCGCTATTATTGATATCAGCAGCACTCATTCTCTGCATACAATTAATACTAAATCTTATCCAAAGTAGAAAGTTAGAACGATTCCAGTTACAATAAATTATAGGGGTCACCGCATGTTTCGGTGTGAAAATATCATAGATTACACCATGTGCCTATACGTATTAAGTCCTCAAGTATGTCACCATCTTAAAGATGTGATATTAAGACGTTTTTTATTTAAGCAATGCTGTAATATTTCAAATGTTCGAACTGTGAAACCTATAC
This sequence comes from Trachelipus rathkii, assembly GCA_015478945.1. Lineage (NCBI taxonomy): Eukaryota > Metazoa > Arthropoda > Malacostraca > Isopoda > Trachelipodidae > Trachelipus > Trachelipus rathkii. Next base: position 26,289 of record JABUQX010099556.1, read on the forward strand.
ACGTACGCATGGAAGGTTTCACAATCGACTGGGCTTCTCCAAAAAATAAGTGCAGTACATCAACGAACACGGTTGATTAATTACCGCACATGATGAGAACGCTGCGTCTATTCTATTATGACCTCTCACACTGTCACCTCTGATAGATATTTCACTACTCATCGATCCATTGGATAACACAACTTATATCCCTCTAGCCATGCAAGGAGCAGATAGTCAGATATCATGATGAATCACCATCAGCACAAACGAAAATTAAAGGGTCTATTATTTGACTCTCTGGCAGGAATTACAAGCAATGTGGCGGTATCCATCCGCGTTTGGCGATTAAAATAATGACACATCCGTGGAATAACGAGCTCCTCGTGAAAGATATCAAACCAACAGGTGTAGAAGGTGCGAAAGGAGATTACATCGTTACCAGTACAAACGAAAAATGGCCTACTGACGGAAATCGTAAGCGTAAACAACCCTTAAATGTAATGAGATTCTTCTTTCAACCAATCAGAAGAAAAGTAAACAAGAATTTACAACGCACAAAGCAACCATAATCAGTTCAAGAAGGGGTATATATTCTCGCCTAGGAAACAACAACACACCAACAACAACAACAACAAACAACAAACAACAACACAACAACAACAAACACAACAACACAGCAACAACAACATCAAACAACAACAACAGCAACTATAACACAAGAATAAGTTCTTTATATACCAACCAAGGAATATATGCTAACGTAAACAGTGGTTTTCACATTAAATAAGCTAACATAGCATCACCTGAACTAAGAATATATTGTACAATAACAAAATCTAACAACACCTTACGCTAGAATAAACAACTAACATTAACAAAGTTCCATTATTAACAACAGTAAAGTAACTAACACAGCATAAAAACCGTAACCATATTCACTCTTTTTTCAAGCATATCTTCTAACATATCAATGTTAATTTCACATTAACAACGGATTTACGTAGCATTTAGAGTATCATACAAAACATTAAGCAATAGTAAAACCTGGAATATTTTTAGGCTTATCTCTTTTTAGGATCCGCCCCCTTTCAGAAAATTTCAACAATGAAACATGAAAATGCTTTTATGCTTTATCCATTTGCATTAAAGTGATGCAATACTTATCTATTTATTAAACCAAACTGGTATAGGTCGGGCAACGGCTGCATCATCAGCAGCGTGATTTGGCAACAACTGTATAGATTGAGAGCTGAGTTATATAATAATCACGTGAGCTACTCGATGGGTGGGTATCTTAATCAAGAACTCTATGATCAACACTTTAAGACACATTTTGTTAGATCCTGTAGTACATTCGATATGGTTGTTAATGAAGTCATTGGTCTTCGATGATGATCTTGAAGCATCATTCGATATGGTTGTTAATGAAGTCATTGATTCTATATTACAAGACTCTTAGACCCTATGATAGGATTTCGTATGAGGGCTGAATCAATGTATCACTTTGGGCGAGAGATCAGTCACCTGACCGGAAATACTATGTAAACATCATTACAGGGAATATTAGACAATACTAGCGGCTAGTTATCCCTGTACTGATATTTATCATTAGTAAGTCATCTAGAGAAAGGTGCTTAGATCTCTTCTC
>JABUQX010099557.1:0-12428 GCA_015478945.1 Trachelipus rathkii
ACGAATGAAAATGAATCCTCTGGCTTAACATAAACCAAACAAAATGGTCTTGGAAACTCAACAATCGAGCAACGGTTGCAGGCGAGCCTCAAAGAAACTGGGAGTGTCTGTTTAGACTGCGAGACTTTTTTTTCCTTTCCCAGTTGCTCCAGCTATACAAGGCCTCATACCGCCCTTGATAATGGGAGTACTGCTTCTCATATCTAGGGGGGCTCGTGGTATTCTCTTAACCGGCTCTTGATAGCGTCGACGTCATTTGCTGCCGCATTAGGTGTTCTGTACTATTTCCAGTTATCGCTTGGACTCTCTATCACTTGCGCGCCGATGTTTGGTGCTTTATCTCTCTTTCTATAGAGGTGCCGCAGCGGCAGGTGCTCGAGGGAGCTTATCACTCGCGTACGTCCACCTTTCTACGTCGCCCTCGTAGAACTAGGGTGCTGTGTCTCTGTGTCTGAATGTAGGAACTCCAGGCTATTCGACTGCGGGTGCTGATTCTTCTTTCTGTCCACAAGGTTCTGGTTTCTGTGGAATTCCTCTTCGCACATCTTCTGGTGTTTTCCTGCTGAATTTAATCTCCCCATTTAAGGCCTGCGCCTGTGCTCATCTGCGTAATTACGTTAGTTGGTGAACTTGTGAGCGTGCAACACCCCTCCTGAATAGGGCTCCTGCCCGTGAGTGGTGGGTGGCCAACTGTGATAAAAGTATAGCTTATATAACTATATTATATACACAGTATATATAATAATATTATTAATAATAATATAGGTAATAGTTTAATATATTATTATATATATATTATATATATATATACTAGTATAAGATATTATATAGTATAGTATAGTACTACATATACCTATACTCACGTAACTATACTATACTAGTATATAATTATATATTATATATATTACACACAAGTATATATGTATAAGTATATTATATATATATATATATAGTATATTTAATTAACTATATAAATAATATGTTATATATTTATATATATACTAATATATAATCATTATATATTTAGTGTTGACCGGGAGCACCGGATTTTTCGAGCTCACCGGCACCGCACTCGCCCCAACTCACCGGGAGGTCCGAGCGACCCAGAACGCAATAACGACCACGCAGACGCCCGTATACTCTTTAGCTACCGAGACTGCAACCCATCTCTTTTGCTCAATGACACACCGCTACACAAGCGCAACGCGTGAGCGAAGCACAGCGCGCCGCACGCACTGAATATAATATATATATAATATTTACCATTATCATATATTAGGTAAGATATTTCGTTCTTTTAGTATGTAAGTTATATATAATTATATACTGATATGTAGTATTTATTAGTAGGTTGGTAATAATCTATATATATTGATAAATAATGTAGTATATAGATATATAGTATACTATAGTTAGTAGTGGATAGATAGTATTTTATATATGGTACTGTATAGTAATATGTGCTAAGATATGAATAGTGGATATATATGTTATGATATCACATATATAGAGTAGACTGATTACAGTATTCATAGATAAGAAAGACCGATATTGATATATTATCGTACGTGAATTAACTATAGATAATATTATAAGATAAGCTTATGTAAAGAAGTATAGAATATTAATCGCATCTTATTTACTAAATGATGTTCAGATATAATATAGTATTATATAGAGGTAATAACAGATAGTGATATATAATTATATTATTCTAAGTATGTATAGATAAATCATTTATATATAATTACAGTATATATATATAGTATAATATATAGCATATATATATATAGTATACTAATATATATATATAAGTGATATAATAATATAGTCATAATATATATATATAGTACAGATATGCCGCACATAGGTATGAAGTTAATAATATATGGGGTAGCATGGACGTAAAACGTTTAAACAATAACTAATTAAGTATAATATGTTGAATACATGATATATATACGTATATATATATATAATTATATATATAATATATATATACGTATATGTATATTAAATATATATATATAGTAGTAGATATATTTATATATGTATTATATATATAGTATATATATATAATATATATATTATATAAGTATTATGCATATAGATATATAGTAGAGTATATATGGTTATGAGTAGAGCTATGAAGGATATACGGTAATATGGTATATATACTAATATAATAAATAAGTGGATGCTAATATTATAGTTACGTACTATATTATTAGTAGGATATATATCACCTTATATGTAGTATGTATATATAGTATAGAGTAATAGGCGTAATATAGTGTAACATGTGGTAAGGGTATAGTGTATTTTAGTAGTAAATACTAAACGGTTATATTTAGCAAGCGTTATAGCTATATAATATATAATATGATGTAATATATATTATATGTATAATATTTGGGGGAGGAGGGACGTAGCTATCCTGAGAGAAGTAAGCGTTTAATCCACCGTTTGAGCATCATAGAGTAGAGTCTATAAGGTATCATATCATGGCACTCCAGTGCCCATGGCTTCTCCTCGTGTTCGCTCATATTCACATTCATCTTACAGTGGAGTAGGTTTTCTTTCATCACACACTTAAGAATAAAATTTCAGACAACTTAACTTTAAAAAATAAAATAAAAAATGACAGCCACACGATTAGCCTCGGAGAAGCCCCAAGAGATGGCTTCCAAATATAACTCCTTATCCACCCATACCCCTCTCATCACTTGAGAGTTGACGGCCTCCGGTGAAGGGATTGGTGCCGTCAAGGAATGTCGGCCTTTTTCATGTACGGTCTCCTCGATCTTAATAAATTTACTGTCTTGCAACGCTTGGCCTTTTTATGTACGGTCTCCTCTCTTAATAAATTTCTTCAACCTTCGCGGTTTTATATCTAATTTTCACTTTGTTGAACATCATTTCTGCTCCTCTAAACCTGATCTCTTATTCTTAACCAAATCTCAGGTATTTGAGCGTTCTCACAAACAAACCCTATTAAGTTCCCACTAATATCTCTATCCTAAATTTCCAGCCAAAGGTGGTTATTGTGCCTATGTGCGCAATGATGTTGTTCGTTCTCTTGTCTCTGATTTGGAGTTTTCCGAATTTTCTACCTTATGACTCAAGCTAACCTCTCTAACTATCACTAAAATCATTTGTTCTGTATACGTCTCCTAGCTCAATTGACTATCCTAAATTCTTCGACTACTTAGACTCCAAATTAGAAAACATTCTCCCTTCTTCACATTTCTCTGAAATCATCGTACTTGGTGATTTCAGCGTTCAGAACCTCTGATTCTCTTTAATTCTCAAGATACAGTTGGCAAACTTGCCTACCACTTTTCTATCCAGAATGACCTCGAGCAGTTAATCCAACTCCTTACTCGTATCCATGATCGATCTGGAGATAAACCAAACATTCTTGACCTTTTCCTAACTTCTCAAATTCTTCTCCTTCCTCTATTAAATCCTTTTCTCCTCTGGGTCCCTGATCACTCTCTTACCTCTGTTTTCTGTTCTATCTCTTAAAGTCTTCCGCCAAAAAGACCCCCGCCTACGGCGAAGAAAGGTTTTGGCACAGTGGCTGCTAACTGGTCGGACTTGCCTTGGTAAATTATTCCCTCTCTGTCTTTCTACTTCGACCATCCCGTCAGTCGTGCTGGAAACATGCGGTCATTCAGCCTGTACCGTAAAAAAGGGACCACTCTAAACCCTCTAACTAGCGCTAAAGCACTCTAACTTCCGTTCTTTCTAAAACTTTCGGATCTATTCTTAACAGGAAGATCTGAAACACTTCTATTCTTCTAATCCTATCATCTGAGTTTTATTCTATCATTAACTCTCTAAATTTTATTAATGACCTTCTCTCCATTACTTCATCACATATCCACTCCTATGCCGACTTCACCCTTCATTACTTCCTTTATATTGTTAGACGTCCCTTTCAACAAAAATTAGATCACGCTAAGACAACTAACAACTGATCTTTCTCGAATTTTTTATTGAAAACAAGGTCGTTTTCAATAACTCAAAAACTCAATTCCTCCATCTTTCTACTCAATATAATTTTCATCATAACTATAACACCTTCGAAAACGCATAACTCAAATCTTTGTGTCCTTAATATTCTTGGTGTTTCTTTTTCTCGTGACCGTAATTGGAATTATCACATTACTTCACCTACTATAAACAAGCTTCTAAAAGTTTTGACAATTTGAGGAGTCTCCAGTTTCTTTATCTTTATTGTAGTATCGTTCCTCACTGTATGGAGTATGCCTCAAACATCTGGAGTGATTCCACTTACACAGCTCTTCTTCAAAAGGTGCAGTCTAGGGCTCTTTTATTTTTATTATATTATTATTATTACTTATTATTATTTATTATTATATATTATTATTATTATATTATTATTATTATATTATTTATTATTATTATTTATTATTATTATTATTTATTATATATTATATATATATATATATATATACCCCCACATACAATATATATATATATATATATATATATATATATATATATATATATTATATATATAAATATATATATAATTTTTATCTGATTATAATAATTCAGTATAACAATTGCCACATATCGCTAATAATAAAAAAAAAAAAAAAAAATCAAGATAAATAACAATTATGATTTCTAATAGGAATAATCATTTATGAATAACTTCAAATAATATAAAAATAACGAGATAAAACAATACTATACTCATTATATTTAAATAAAATAAGACTATATATATAGTTAATGAAAATAAAATCAAATAATAACAACACAAATAATAAATAACAAATAACCAACCTATAACCAATATAATACACGAAGTAACAACCCATAAAATAAAAAAAAATCAAACTAAGCTAACTACCATAAAACATAAAAATAATAATACACATAATAAGATAAATAATAATCATAATAAAAAACTTAATAAAAATAAACACAAAGACCCCTAGACACCCTGCAACCCTATTATAGAAAAAGAACACGAAGCCTGACAAATGTAAGTGGAAAAATACCACAACAACTCCCAGATGTTCAATCCGAGCAAACTTCCATATCAGTCGTAAGAGAAAAACAAAAGATCACTACAATTAAAGATAAAAGAAAAAAAAACGGAGACTCCTCAAAAAAATATGTCAAAAACTTATTAGAAAAACAGACTCTGTTTATAGTCAGGAGAATGAAAAGTAAAAACCTGTAGATAAATTACACCAATTACGGTCAACGAGAAAACAAAAGCACAAAACAAACCAGAGATATATAAAAGGACAACCAACCAGACCAATATTTGAAGAATTATTGAACGTTTAATCGAAAAGGGTGTACCTATAGCTTACATTGAATAGAAAAATTAATATTAGGTAAGTTAAAAGAAAAGAATGCCAGCAAGCGCAATGAGATTTTTAAAGATTAAAAGATTGAAAAAAAAAACGAAAACCTACATTTCCCATTCAAAAATTTAAAAAAAATCGAAAGAAAAAGAATCAAGTTGCCTTAAAGTAATGCTCGTCTGCGAAACGTGCTCGTCAATTTCTAAATAAAATAATTATAGGTGAAAAATTTAATAAAATTTTAAAAAAATACTAAAGAAGTAAATGAAAAGGGTCGACCAGCTCGGCATAACGGACGGGGATAAACAAGTTGCTAGAATGACCCAAGTAATGGCAGAGAACGTCATTTAATCACCACAACCCAAAACTAACTTAGAGAGTTAATGATTAGAATAAAAAAAAAACTCAGACCCAATAGATAAGGATAAAGAAAAGAAACCCTAACGAGTCAGTTCAGATCTTCCCCTGACAATTAAGAATAGATCACCCCGAAAGCTACCCTTTTTCCAGCCAAAAAACCAGACCAAGGAAGTCCTAGAGTGCTTTATAAGCGCTAAGATATAAGAGGGAATTATAGAAAGTAAGAGCAATCCCTTTTTACAAAAGGTTAACAGGGACACTAGAAAAATAGACCAGAACAATAGTTATCCAGCACGACATGCAACGGACGAAAAATACGCGTCGAAAAAGATAGACAAAACAGACAAGAAGAGGGAAAATCTAAAAATAATTACCATAGGCGAAGCCGCAACCAAACGCCGTTCAGCAAAAAGCCCCAACATGTGACAAAACCCACAAACCATCTAACTTCGCACAGAATACAGGAACGGAAAGGCTCCTTTCTTAACGCGCGCGAAGACTTTGAAAAAAAGAAAGACTAGAACAGACAAACAGACAAGCTACAGAGAAGTGATACAGGACCCAGAGGAGGGAAAAAAAGGATTCTAATAAGAGGAAGAGAGACAGAATATCTAGAGAGTATAGGAACCAACGGTCAACGAACCTGTTTAGGTATATCATACCAAGACGATCTGAATCCGAGTCAAAGGAAGGTAGGAAACTTAACTAGCTCGAAAAGGTCACCTATCTGGAAATAGAAAAAACAAAGTGGTACGGCAAGTTTGCCAACATCGTATCTTGAAGAAATTAAAGAGAATCAGTAAGAAAGGTGAAATGATGAAACAAAAAAGGGCTGACTCCATTCAGAGAATGTGAAGCAAGGGAAGACAATTGTTTTCTAATTTGGAGTCTAAGTAGTCAGAAGCACTTTAGAGATAGTCAATATGAGCCCAGGAGACGAATATACAAGAACAAATGATTCATTTCAGTGATAGTTAGAGAGGTTAGACTATGAGGTCAATAACGGTAGAACCAATTCCCGGGAAAACTCCACAAAATACAAGAGACAAGAGAAACGAACAACAATCATTCGCGCACCATACGGAACAAATAACCACCAATTATGGCCTTGCGAAATTTAGAGATAGAAACGATATTAGTAGGGAAAACTTAAATAGAGGTTTTGAATTTGTGAGAACGCTCAAAATAACCTAAATTTGAGTTCAAGAATAAGAGAATACGGTTATAGAGGAGGCAGAAAATGAATGTATCAACAAAGTGAAAATTAGATATCAAAACGCTCAAGCGCTTTGATAAGAGAAATTTATTAAGAGAGAAGAGACCGCATACATAGAAAAAAGGCCCGAACGCCATCCTTGAACGCACACAAATCCATTCACCGGAGGCCGTCAACTACATCAAGATGATGAAGAGGAGCTATGGAGTGGATAAAGGAAGTTATATTTCGAAAGCCAATCACATCTATGGAACGGCTATCTTCCGAAGGGCTAATCGACTGTGCGCTAGAATCATCTTTTTATAATCTTATTTTTTAAGTATAAGGGTTGTTTGAATTATGACTATGTGTGTGAATGAAAAGAAAAACCTCAACTCCACTAGCCTAAAGAATAGAATGCTGAATATGAGCGCAAGAGAGAACGACACCCAATTGGGGCACTGGGATGCCAATGATATATACCTTAAATCATCTCGTATATATGCATCAACGGTGGGTAACCTTATCTCTCAGGGCAGAGCCTACGTCCCTCCCCAATATTATATAATATAATATATATATAATATATATATATATATAATATATATATATTATATATATATAATATATAATATAATATATAATATAAATATAATATATATATAATACATAAGAATAAATATATATATATATATATATAATATATATACTATAATATATAAATAATATATAATATAACCATAATCATTATATAATATATATATTAAATAAATATACTATAATAATATATATACATACTATAAAACTATCATACTATCATATCATATATATAATTATATAATATATATATATATATAATATACATATATATACATATAATAATATAATATATACATTATAAATAAATATATATATATAATGTGTGCGCGTGCACGAGTTCTCAGGAGAGCTACGTCCCTCCCCATATATATATATATATATATCATATATATATACTATATACTATATATATATATAATAATAAATATACTAATCAAACCTAACTATATACTATATATATATATATATACTATATATATACTATACTTACTATATATATATAGTATACATATAGTATACTATTATACTACCTACTAGAATAATCTCTATACTTGAATATATTTTATTTAATATTTTATTTTGAAATTTGAAAAAAATTTATGAATAAATTTGATAATAATTAATAAATAAAAAAAAAAAATATTATAAATATATCAAAGGTATAATTGTATAATCTCTATACTTGAATACATTGTAAAAATGTTTTAGATAACATATATATAACTATAACATATATATATTACTATATATATATATAATATATAATAATAAAATATATAATATAATATATATATTATATACTAATATATATATATATATACTATAATATATATAATATACTATAATAAAGTCACGAAATGCGGATCGCGCGGCGCGCCGTGCCTTCGCTCACGGTGCGTGTGAGTTGCGAAAGTCACAACATGCTGCAATGGCCAGAAAAGAGATCGGACTAGCAGTTCGAGTGACTATAAGATTGACGGCGTGGTGCGTGCGCTCTGACGTGCCCCGGCACGCCACGGTGAAGGTCTGCAGCGGACTGCACCAAAATGAGTCCACCAGGCACCTTACCCGGTGCCTCGGTCAACACTACGCCAAATTCATATGGCATCTAAAATATAAACTGAATGGAGACTGATCCGAGATGGGAACACAACACTATATTTTTATACTACTATAATATACTATAATATAATAATATAATATACGTACCAATATATATATAACTATATAGCTATACTATATAACCCCTATAATATAATATTATATATGCTACTACTATATATATAATATACATATATATACTATATATACTAATATATCTCTATATAATATATTATCAATACTATTAATATATCATTATATATATATTATATTATATATATAATAATACTATCACTAATATAATAATATAATACTATTTTACAGCTCTCGGACCAACTCACGGGACCAGAGCACCCTATCCAAGGACGGGGTGGTTGCACGACCTCAGTGAGTCAACAATTAAGTAAAATTACCAGAAATGAGCACAGACGCGGCTATTGACCAGTGGGAAGAGCAGAATTAAAATTCAAGCAGAAACACAGAAGATCGAGCAAGATAATTCCACAGAACCAGGAGTGTGGCCACGGAAAGAGGCAAGCACCGCAGCCGAAATAGCGCCTGGCAGTTACCTACATCAACACTGACACCAGCCACCCCTAGTTCTCGACGAGGCGACGTAAAGGTGAGCGTACGCGAGTGATTAAGCTCCCTCGAGCACCTGCCGGTGCGGTAACCTATAGAAAGAGATAAAGCCACCAACATGCGCGCAAAGATACGAAGAGATCAGGGACACTGGAACAGTAACAGAAACAGTTTCACTAAGCCGTAGCGCTTTTGATCGGCACCCATAATCCAAGACGCCGGTTAGAAACCAGCAGCCCCCCTAGCATGATGAGACCAGCAAGCTACTCCATACAAGGCGGAATAGAAAGAGCCCTTGTATAGCTGGAGCAACCTGAGAAAGAGCGAAAACAACACGCTCTCGCCAGTCCTAAACACAGAACTCCAGATATCTTTGAGAGACCGCCCAATAAGCACCGATGATGATGTGAAGGATCCAAGACTCCTATTATTTGAAAACTGTTATGTTAAACGAGCACAAGGATATATTATACATTTCACACACAACAGGAAGAGACAACAAGAGAAACCGCCTCGAAAAGACGACACATCAGGAACTTAGAAAGGATCGATCTTAGGAGGGCGCACGATTCGAAGAAAGTTAGAGTTTTTAAACAGCAATTCAGAAACATTTACACAAGAGTTCAGAAAAACGACCACACACCGCGAAATTCTATACCAAGAAATCAAGCGAAGAAACTGGATCGGAATTACTACAGACAGAGCGAGACAATATCTAGAAGTAAAATAACTTAGCAGATTGATTACTCTTTCATTTATGGACTAAATGAAAGGGCAATATTAAACCAAGAAATAGAAGATTAGAGTGCAAAAGGTGCAGAAGATCATAATGAAAAGTAGGAACTAAAGATAGGAAGACTAGTAGGAAATAAGACAGAACAGAACAACACCACTATTTCACAGAAAAGGAAAAGAAGAAAGTCGACACTCATACACAACAAGCCGAATATTGACGCGATTTGAACAGAAAACAAGCCTAGCAACAACCGTCAAGCAAAGAGAAGCGAGGCAAACCCAAAGCGAGATGGGCGAGCTTGGAGAGCACGTGACGACGATGACCAATCTACGGTCAACAACTGACTCTTCTGGACTATGTCAAAGGCACACACGCACAGATCTTCACGTCAGTCTCCTAAGGGCGGAAAAACCAATAAATGAGTAAGATGGAAAGTATATCAGCACAGTTAGACCCTCGCAGCCGTACTGAAGCGATCGCAGAAGAGAATCGAATGAGACTTCCAGAATGCATCTAAAGACAAAATGAGAGTTAAGAGAAGGACGTTCTCAAGTCTTAGACCTAGAAATACAAGATTACACCGAAAGCTATCAAGAGCGCTGATAAGTTAGAAAGATCAGAGCGGCTTCCTTCTTTTGGAATAAGGAAAACTTGCGACCATAACCGTGCGTCGAACTATCCACACACTGAGGGAAAAGTGCTAGTATTAATACATAGAGACATACTAGATAATGAAACAAGGGGCGGCGGATAGCCACGGAACCGCAACACTACCCTACCAACTCGGGAGGAATGCAACATCCGGGACCCACCGCCGTTCCAACGTTCAATAAGATTTCAGGAGGCCCACGCACCCGAATCGAATGTAATTCCACGGCAAAGACCAACCACACTCAGGGACAACCTGAGAGGAAGCCAAGAGAGGAGCAGGCAGGAAGGAAACTGCCAGAACTCGTCCAAAGAGAGAATTAGAGTAGAAGGAAAATCCCATCGAGGCCGAAGACGATTGGCCCTTCTTTCAGTTGGAGCACAATCATAGCAAACAGGAACATAACTCAGAGCGAATAACAGAGGGGAAAGAACAAGATTAATAAACAGAGACAGTTGTTAAGAGCATATGTTTATTAGCGCTAGAGGCCAGGAAAGATTTGTCAGTAGGAGAACAAGGAGGTCAAGGTTAGCGCACTTTCGTTATGAAAGACAACCAGCTTTGCCTACTATCGAAAGATACTCCCATGCAACACGAATTTCATAGCAGAATGAAACATTAGCAAGAAGTGCATAGAGAGAACAGAGAAATTTTTCCACTCCCGATACAGACTGTATCTAGCCCTGAATGGAGAGAGAACAAGCACGATCGAAAACATCAGTGTTCCAGAAAAGGGAATTTATAAATCGAAAGAAGGGCAATTCTAGGCCATAAACTTGTAATCCAATGAAGTTTCTTTCAAAGTTTTCAGCGTGCAACCAGAGAAACAAAAGCAGTTCAATTACCAATTATAGCTTTAGAACTAGCGAAAGCAAACGACAATGGCCCCCCAATCGGCCCGACAAAGTGCCAGAAACAGATCAAACTGCCAGAAAAAACGCGTAGGGCAGGATGGCGCTGTTAGTTTGATACTATTAAAATTAAAAGAGAAATAAGTCTGTAAGGATAAGGATATTACCAATACGGAAAGCCCAAAGGCAGAGTGTATAATTATAGAGAGAAGGAGACTAGTGGTGAAACAATAAGTCAAGGTGTGTGTTCAAGAATTGGTTGCGACGATCCGGAATGTGAAATGGTGATGAGGTTCTTAAATTAGTAATGCCCTCAACAGATCCGGATTAAGAGACATGCCTAAAATGATTCGGACCCTACACATCCACCACAATCTAACATCAACAGATATGCAGAAGAGAACCCAACCCAATTCAGTAGTTAGTGTACAACTTGAAAAATATCCCCTAAATAGAGGACCTCAGTAATATAGAATGAAGAAAAGATATAAACCTACTCGGTGAGAAGATAGTAAGAGTATTCAAAAAAGGCGTGAAAATCTGTTCAATAAAGTTAGAAGAAAACAAAGACTAAGCAGAAAAAGACCACACAAGACTAATTCCGTCCCACAGCTAGAAGGAAACCGAAAGATTATATAAGACAGAAACATCAGACACGTTAAGGGAGATTCCGAGATTCTCGAGAACGTGATACAAGAGTGATTTATGACCTTACTAGGGCACATACTCCACCCTTTAGACGGGAATTATGAAATAAGTTATAGATGGGAACATATATATAAAAGAAGAATTAGAAGGCATTGAATCACTAGCCATCTCGGTCTCAGACAGGAGCAAAAGGCTTAGGATGAGTTCAGAGAGCCTTAAAGTAATATCCACGGAAGCAGGAGTTAGATTGCAGCCGACGGATGTAGCAAAGTCGATAGTAAGCGATCATTCAATCTATATATATATCTAATAAATATATATATATATAAATATATATATTATATACAAATAT
>JABUQX010099558.1:0-2500 GCA_015478945.1 Trachelipus rathkii
CCGATTGAACTATAGTAAATGTCGTGGACAAGTGAATTTTGCAGCTACTGCATGAAGTTTTTTGTTTGGGAGAGGGAGGACTGGGGAATAGGGGGATAGATTTTTGTGAAATGAGTATTCCTGCCCCCTCCCCTATATTGTCACCTCTTTCTATAGAAAGTTAACGGGCGATTTTATATTCAGATGGTTTGAAAGGAAGTCACAATGAATAGTCGAAGTTTCCTGCAAACATATCCTTTCGTTGTACAGATATCGTTTATTAGTTTGAACAAGTCTTTCGAATTAGAGTATAGCCACGACAATTTCATTGAAGGAAAGTAGTCATGATGAGTTATGAATATTATGATGGTGGTCTATTAGAGACAATGGTCTCTATGTGACTGGGGGTAATGTTTGAGGTGGGTTTTTCCAGATGAGAGGAAGGTTGAGACGTGGGGTCTAGCGAGGAGGGGGGAACAAACGCTGGGGTAAAGAGGTAGTCTAACAAAGAAATTTAGGTTGTCGACCTCTTTTAGGGGGGGATTTTCGATGTAATTTTGGTGAAAGAGCTCACCTGAATGCGAGATAAGTGATTCACAAATCGCAACCTGTTAATGTAGGTTTTGTTGTTATAGAAGAGGAATTCGGTAAATGTTATATTTATTAGTGAGAAGGGTATTGTATCCCGCTTGGTAAGCAGATTCAGAAATGTGGGAAGGACATAGAGTTTGTTTTCATGGAAATGGGGAAGGAAGGTGTAACCGGAAGGGTATTGTCTTTTTGAGAATGTGTTGGGGTTACGACATCGATTTCCAATATGGGATTCGATGAATTGGCAAGGTCTGATTCTGGAGAATTTTCAGTTCTTCATCATGCAGGTATATTTGGGGAAATTGGGGCAGTTTGATTGGAAAAATGGGGACGCTCTGGGTTCTATCTTTCATGCTCCAACAGACCGCAGACGCTTAGAGCGTTTTGCCCGACGTTTCGTTGAACAGTTTTCCCCATTCACGCTTTCTCGCGGGAAGTGCAGGAAGCATTAGAAAGAGAATAGGTCATCGCATCAAGCTCCATTTGGGAGCTTTATCCAATTCATCTTCTAGGGTATAGAATCCCTTAGAGAGTGCTGATAAAGGAAACTCGGGAGAAGAGTTATAGGAAGATTCAGAAGAGCTAGAACTGTCTTGTAGACTATTAGATGGTTGGTTGGTGAGTTGTTCATTAGTTGGGATTGTTTGGGTACAGTCTTTTGAAGCCTTTGCTTTTGTCTCAGAAGTAGACTTATGGCGAGGTCTCTTCTGAGTTGCATTTTTTACATCTGGGGTTACTGTGTTTTTGTTTAAAAATTCGGTTGCTCTATATTTTAACGAATAATCCTTAACTTGGCGACTATTCTTTTCTGTGTGTTTTGAAACATCTTTTCCAGGGATTTTAGTAATAGTGGGAGGCGAATTAAGGGGACAAGAAACGTCCTCTTCATAAGTTTGCGTGAAGCCAATTTGGTGGAGTATGGGACCTGTGTGTCTTGGCAGGGAATGTTTTCCAAATTTTGTATTGGATGAGCTAGCTTAGTTTCATTGCTAGTTTGTTGAGAGTTAATACTCGGGATAGGCTTGTTGATAGCTTTTTGGACGGGAGATTGAATCAAGGGCTGCTTTTGTACTCTTTGAGAAGTTGATAGTGTGGGCAGTACAGGTAGACAGGTTGCAGTACATGCCTGAGTTTCAATGGAATTTAAGAGAGGAGTTCTATTAGGATAGGGTTGTGTTGGCGGATTAACACGCGGAGGCGTGGGGGCAGCTGTAATTGTGGCGTAAGATTGATTTTGATTTGTCTGATAATTTTCGGCTGAGCTGGCGTATAGCTCCTCTCCTGCTCATTATGTATGGTATAGCTCTAACCTCTGTTAAACGGTAAGACGGGCATTTTGAAGAGGAAAGCATTGTAGGGTTCTTTCAGTTTCTGACAGTTAGGGTATTTTTCACAAGGAGTGTGAATAATTTCCGAGATTGGGCATATGTCATCCTGTCCTTACAGTATTTTCGGGGATGACAAACCGTTGACATTTGAAGCAACGTCTGGGTCGAGGAATAAACCGTGCGAACACTGTGACTTGTGAACCTATTTTGACTTTGTAGGTTGGATAAGGGGTATTAAAAGTCAGCAGTAAACGGGGATTTGGTTTGTCAGGAGTTCCCGGCGAGGGGGAAATCTATAAACGTTTGTAACGGAAAATCTTTTCTGTTGGAGTTCTTCCAAAATGACAGCTGTATCTTCGCTTTCTGTTCATAACAATAAATAGTGCCTTTAGATGTGTTTCTTATTTCATCAGGAGTAGAATAAGAGGATATTTGCGAGGAGACGTTAAGGATGAACAGAATAGAACTTTTGATTTCGGCTAGCAGAATTTCACGAGAATGACCCATTCCTATAATGTGACTGGAGGGTTTTCAAACTCATAGGACTTTTTCAAGTGCTACTGAGAGGAATTGTTTTGTGCTCAGTAGAGATTTGGAGTGTG
>JABUQX010099559.1:15000-23712 GCA_015478945.1 Trachelipus rathkii
ATTTTATAATAAAAATACTTTATTCTCACTAAATAAGATGAATATGAACGCAAACTTTAAAAATGCGCGAGACCATGGGATTCGACCGTCGACTGTGTAATGATGATGACTCAATGATCTCATAGCAAGAATTAATGACCTTCATACTATGGCAACTTACTTAGATCCCCGTTATAAAGGCAAGTTTTTTTTTGCAACACAATATTAGGAACAAGTTCAAATCGTCACTTTGTGTTGCAGTTGAAAAAACTTCAATCCGAACAGAGTCTAATTAATTGCGTCACCCATGTAAAAGGAAATAAACCGAATTCTACAGCCCCCAACCAACCATTCTGCCCAATATATCAATAACAGATCACTGGAGAAATTTTTACAGTCCAGTATGATGAACGAAATCACGCATTATCAAAGATGAGTGCAAAATTGATGAAAACTACTTCACCCAAATAGAACAAAGCGCGAGCTAAGATACAAATGATGATCTTATCAGTTGATTAAAGTTAAGCAAAATATTTACCAACGCTTGAGTAAACTTCAATCAAGAATACTTTGCCTGTCCTCCAGCCAGTGTTCCATGTGAGAGAGTTTTTATGAAATGCTGGGCTACAAGTATGATGAAAGAGAAACGGCTCCCAGCAGAAAATACCAGAAAATTGTGTTTCCTCAACACACGACCTTCTATATTGAATTTCATACTAGCGTCAAAAGTAAATCTCGTTTCCATTGCTAAAATCTTTTCATAAGTTGGCGGCAGTTGGGAAGGGGTTGTGGGTCGCATTGAGTTTGGTCGCGTCCCGCCTCTGGTACTAAATTATATTAATAGTCGTATTGTGCTAAAACTCGAAATATTTTAGGCATATATTATAGTATTATATATTCATATAAAATTGTGTTGCAAATCAACTTGCACTATATATGATTTTTTTTTTTATCATTCTTACTTAAGCATAATATTTTATAAATACCAATATATTATATATATATACATAATTCCATATATATACAAATAATAAATATACGATAAAATCTAAAACATCTGGCATCCTTCGGGATGCGGGAAAAAATGGCAGATCTGCTGCAATCACTAACTATGTTGTTGTGCCAAATAGTGTGTGTGAAGTGTGTGTCGTGATGTGGTGGAATTTTCATCTTTAAGTGTTTTCCATAACATAGTTTCAGATTGCTTATACACAGGACAGCATGGATTTACCCCTTATATAAAAAGCATACGATACAAGCAATCTCCCCCTTCCCATTTACTTTTTTATCCCTCATAATTTGGGTCAATAAGACGATAATCTAAAATATCTAAATATAGAGTATTTCCAAATACAAATTTAACGTTGAGGCCATCCTTTAAGGCTCCGAGGAACAGAGTCTGATGAATTAAATTACACTAAACAAAAATGAAAAATTTGTGATGGAATAGGAGAAGTCTAAAAATAAATGGAAGTATTGCTGTGAAGGTGTTATATAAAAAATCATTTAAAAGATCAATCTAAATCTTACCTGCTTTTCACGATTTCCTCTACTTCGCGTTCTTATCAAAGCTTATGACCTCCAATGTTTTCTGGATTATACTCACTAGGTTAAATGCTCTAAAAGGTAAGAGTACTTAAAATTAATTAGTTTAGGTCGCGATTTCTTAATTAATTTTAATAACTCAAATAATAATAATAATGCATTTCCTCTGTTTTCCGATTAATTTTAATTCAGCTATAATTTACATTAAAATTTGAGTTGATTTTATAAATCGTTTTTCTCCACACCTTTCCAAAGCTATTCAAATCAAATAATAGACCTTGTGGAGTTGTCGACGTCCTCAACATTTATTATTGACAAATATCAGGTCTTGGCACTTTGACTATGGTATCCCTATAGTCCAAAGTCAGATGGCCTAAAAGTATTGTCAGATCAAAATGTTTGACCCCATAAGACGCGAACGAAGACAAGTCCCACCAAACGTTCAATCAAATAAACTATTCTTCAGTGCACGTTTTTAAATGATGAAGACTAAAAATAAAAGGTTCCGCGCAAGGGTAGCAGACCATTCTCTATGCATTTCTGTGTTGAATGTTCATTAAGATGTTTCTCGGTCAAAAGCCTATCTTGAAATAATCGTCAATAGACGGTTTTTAATATCAAAAACCAGGCTTGGATTTTGCTAATGGGGATTTTTTTAATCTATAGCTCCAATCCGGGATTGTCATCATTTTTAAATTTACAGTCTATTTGACATTTATCAGAAACTTTTGAGGTAAAAGTATTTAAAAAAACGTTGTATTTAGGTGTCTTTGTCAGCTAATGATTTTTCTTTTTATTATTTCTTTTGAAAAACTTTGTTTTTGACATTTAGGAGTTCACGTCTTATAATGTTTGTCCGAAATGGCTTGAAGCTTGAGGTATACAGAACGATGGTTCACTTTTTTTTTTTTTTTCATCTGTATATAGAATGTTAGAAGCGCTAACTTTTTTTGGTTTGAAAAAATTAAAAATTACCATACTTTTTTTCTGGCCATCCGATTAACGTTAAATTTTCATGGCATTTTATAGTAATGGAAGATACACTTTTTTATTGATTATCCTTTTTATTTTGCAAAGTTTGGCCTCTGGGCATGGAGAGACACAAAAATTTCATAAATCAATTATTTGAAATTAATCAAAGAAATTATTTTTGCTCATTTGGAAAAAAAACATAATAGAAAAATAAGATGAAACGTATGTGAAAAACAAGATATAATTGAAAATTTGCAATATTGATGAATGGTAAAAAAAAAAAAAATTAGAGCAAATTTTCACATTTGATAATTTTATTTTTGGGAGAAAGGTGATCTACAATGGAATCAATTTTTTTTATTATTCCAATTTGGGCGATTTCAATTTTCAGTTTGTAACTCAGGGGGAGATAACATCTTTTTTATTTAAATAATTTTTTGGTATATCTTATAATATTGTATATATATTACTTATTAAGTAATATAGTTATACATATATAATATAGTATAAATATAAAATATATATAATATATATATTATATATTATATAATAATACGTTCGACTAAAATATATTTTATTCACGTCGACACATACCTAATAATAGTTAGGTCATGTGTCATATATATTATACTATATATATATATATTATATATATAGTATATATATATATATATATCATACGATATATAATTAATAGATAATTATATAAATAATTAAATATATATATATATATATATATATCTATATTATATAGTTCGTATATATAATATATATATATAAAATATCTATATAAGTTTATATATATTATATATATATATATATATATATAATATTATATATATATTATATAATATTATATATAATATATATATAATATATATATATATATTAATATATAATAAATATATACTATATATATATTATATCATATATATATATAATATATATATATATATAATATAATATTATTACAATAATATGATATCAGTATAATATAATAATAATATATATTATGTATATATACAAAAAAATTATTTAGAATAAAAATCAGATGTTATCTCCCCGGAAATTCATAATTGGTTTAATAGATTAAATTAATTGATTGAAATCAATCAGAAAAAAATTATCGCAATTTTTCAATTTTTATTGAAATAAATAATGTTCTTGAAAAGAGGTGAAATTGAGATTTTTAAGTTTTTTTAGACACTGCGAGTCAAATCATGGATGCAGAGACTTCATCAATGGGGGGAGCGAAGGACATTTAGCGAGTCAGGGGATTGGCATACGCAAAAAAAATATAATCATTATTTTCAAGGCGGAAAAGTTGGCCAGGTTTTGATATGTCATGGCTTTACCCTTAACAATTTGCGGAGATGTACGACATTATACACGAAGTATTGAGTTGTAATGGTTTTGAAAATACTTGTAAACAAATTTTCTAATACCATGACAGGAATTATGTATGCCACTTTGGGTACTAATATTTAATGTCCATCAGTACGTAAAAGTCGTTTTAGGCATACATGTAAGCACAATAAATCTTGGTCCAACCCTAGATAACAAAGAGATTGTAATCTCTGTGTCCTACAACAATTTCCAATTGAGAGGAGAGAGGAGAGAGAGAAACCTACCGAAGGATTTAAACTCCCCTCAACACTGCTTTCGCGCTTTTGAAATACGCACTGCATAACTAACTCCCAGCTTGTTTCTTTCTCATTTTCTCATTGGGGTAAGGTTGAGCTTTAGTGTCGGTGAAACACATTTTTTTATTGTTTAAATTATTTATTTTGCTTATGAGTTAACAACTTCTTTTTCACTCTTCATCCTACAAATCGCACTGTATATTGATATCTTGTTAGCTACAAATATGCACATCAAACGCTCAACTATCAGTATATAAAGGACTAGAAAAACTGTGAGCTCGATATTAGAGTTTTTGGGTGCCCAAACGCGCTGACGCCCGCGCCTCCAGAAGGGTAATAAACTTGAGTGAAATCTGTTACTTGCAGAAGTATGCCTCACGTCCTATGGGCTCCGAAAAACATATTCCCAGTGTGAGCCCTATGAAACCTAAACACATCAACATCTACATACATAAACAAAGATATAAAATGTAGTATCATGACAGATAAGAAAAAATACAATGTATAAGCTAATGTAAAAATAACAGAAAACCTCTAGCCAACTTCATCCACAAACTCCACACCAAATTGAAAGATACACACGTTACAAGACGATTATCTGATCACTGCCGAGGGGCGACCTGGCATCAGCATATTAGTGAAATAAACAAGCACATTAAGTTTTAGCTTTTTAACCATCACCACTGTGGTTTTGTCTGGTGCACGTCGTATTGATGCGAGTAGGCCCATATGTTGTTCTTGAGTCTCCTTTTCCGACTTTCTTACTCTTCTAGCGTTACTCTCGGTTTCTTTTACGATCTTCTTCAACGAACTTCATAATACACGTAACAACAGCAAAAAATAGGTACTCTCTCCTCCGATACTCTCTATTTTTCTTTCTTTCGCGCAGCGGTACCGTTCGTATATAAGCATTAAGATCGCAAAAGTTAATTGAAAACGAAAAAATTAACTTCTTGTTTTCAAACTTTCAAAAAAAAAAACCTTTCTCATTACCCATGAATTATATCATTACACAAAGCCACTCCCAATCAAAAGGCAAAGAAAAATATTACCAAGAGGAAAATGACACATCTAAACTTACCTCCCTTCCAAACCTTGATAACCTAAAAAACATTTTGAAAACTAACATTAATTTTCCTCTCGTAACACTCTACCATTAAAAAAGATTTTCCTCCCACACAGAAACATAGAAAAAAACAACAACTCAATGCTTTATACGATCCTGTGCAACAATTGCGATCTAATTTACCTTGGTGTAAAACTCACGATTTTGAAAGAAGAACCAAGCAACATCGTCGTTATGATTTAAGAAAGGACAATAAAATTCGGCTTTACTACCCACGAAAACTCAAACCATAGCAATTACATAGGAAGGATAACTATTTGATTATATTTAAAGATCACATAAAAGAATATTAGTCGAGTCCTCTTCTGCATGAAAACACAAGAATTATAAACAGGAAGGCGAAATAAAATTAGATCATCTCCAAAATTCATGATGAGTTCGACAAACTTTAAATTGAAACAAATACCAACACAATTAAAATTTTAGAATACTAACATCAAGCAATTTTTCCAGTATTTGGTAATAGAATCATTACTGAAAGTTCCAATTTAAAAAAATAGGAAGCAAAAGACTCGTATTATTATATTCTGCTTTTATATTCTTGTTTTAATATGTGTTAATGTTATTTTAAATTAAAATAAATTCGATGTTGATAACTATAGGGCTAGATTGAATATATAATATATTCTAATAGCGATAAGCTATTTCCTACAAGTATGTATATATATATAATATATATATACTATATATATATATATACTATATATATATGATATATATAATATATATATATATATATATTATATCTAATATATATATTATATATATTATTGTATATATAGTACTTATATATAAATATTATATATATATAATATAGTATATATTTAGTATATATATATTTACAAATATAATATTATATTATACTATATATATATATATATCTATATATAATATTATATATATTATATATATATACTATATATATTACTTATATATTATATAATTATATATATATATATTATATTAATATATATATATATTATATATATAACTATATATCTATATCTTATATAATAATATATAATATATATATCTAATATATATAATTATACTATATAATATATTATATATATAATATATATAATATAGTTATATTATATATATATATATATAAATAAATGACATAAAATGAAGCATAATTTTGGCAACCATTTTATTATAATGGACGTTTTCGGGTATATAACGTTACTCATCATCAGCACTGCAATTGAAATGAAAATAATATAATTTTATAAACACAAATATAAATAAAATGAACTAATAGTAAGCTGCATACATACAGTGAACACATATGTCAATTTAAATAGAATACCAACTCACGACGAAAAAATACCTAACGATTGAAGTTAGGTTTCATTTAACAGAGAAAGGCGTGAAATGCAACTAAAAGTTAAGGAAATTTGTTTATCATGAGGAAAACAAAAAAAAAAAAGTTACCTGTTGCAAATGATTATAAAAATGATGACCCAGAACAAATTTTAGAACAAATTCTTTTCTAATTTATATTTTAAAGGTAAAAAATGTAGAGAGACTCAAGAATCTTTCTGTCGAGTTAATCATTGCAGGGATAGGGAACTAAAATTTTTTTTGTGCAATAGGTGATTTATTTGAAAGTCATGATTTGGCTGTCTTTGAGGAGTTTTCATGGGGTTGTGGATAATAAATCTCCCATTCTTGGAAACTCCCCCGCGGCTGTTTCAGAGACTCTTGCAGTAATAGTTGGCAGCCTGTGGCCTCACGTCACGGACTTGCAACGTCCGCGCACTTATCACAAATAATATCTAATGAGGTGACCCTCATATGTCAGAATTCTATGTCTTTAAATGGCGGAAAACTTAACAAATACTGTAGTATAAAGGCCGAGATTGAAAATACGCGAGCAAGGAAAATCATTGGATAGAAGTATGAATTGAGAGTTTTCATCGAAGTTTTGCGGTGCTGGTGGACCGAAGAACGGAATTTTAAGATAGATAAGTTTGTTTAGGGACGAGTTGGGACTTGCAATTTAGGAGGCGGAAAATGGTTATTAAGAAGAGTCGGTTACTAGGTTTTTGTAAATATGTGTATGTGAAGGGAGAGATTGCAAAGGCAAAAAGGACAGTTTCGTATTTCAGGTGGAAAGACCACGATAAGGAGCCATACTAGTTAAAGGACGGAATAATTTTTTGCATTGGTAGTGTAAGACAGTTTGTATTTGGTAAGGGGAGAAAACCAAAAAAATTAAGATCTAATGTAGTAGAGGAAGGTTTTCTGTATAAGAGGATGGAGAAGGAACGCATGTATGAGAGTAATTATGCGGTGTCAAGCAAAGGGTATAGAGTTATTTTGCATGTGCTCCACAGTAAAAGAGGAAGTTAGTATGTTGGTTGTTAAGATAGTTTAAGAATAAAAGGGACATGAAGGTGATCCCAGAATATAACAAAAACAATCAGTCGACATAGTATCTATAAATAAGGGGTTTGAATTCAAAGGGTGGCAGTTCTGCTACACCAATTTGCTTCATCGAAAACTAAAAATCGTTTGCGAAGGCTGGCAGAGTGGGGGTACCCCATGCTATACTTCAATTTTATGGGAGATAGTTTCGATCCAAACAGAAAAACAGGTGTCTTCAGTGGCAAGCTTAAGGAGTTTGGTGAACTGAGATTTATTAATACTGTCAAGTAAGAGTGGGCAGATCTAAAAAGAGAATTGTCCAACAGATAATGTTTTTAGTTTCTCGACGGGAATGGTTGGTGAAAAGCAGATTGAAATATCAATCGGTCATGCTGGCAGTTCGGACAAAGAGCAGGAGTAATAATTTAAAAATCACAGGAATCTAATGGTGTATTGGTGAAGAGGTGATATGGTTCTAATGTAAATGGGAGAATAAATTTAGGCCATGTTTGTAGAGGAGGTGTGCAATTGGCTGAGAGAATGGGTCGAAGTGGAACGTCAGGTTTGTGAGTTTTACGGAGGCCGTACAAAATGCCGGGACTGCATTTTTTCATTCCTATTAATAACTACAGTATTTCAAATTTTTTCCGCCATAAAGATTCTCTTCCTCTACATATGAGGTCCTCATTAGTATAATATGTTTGTTTAATAAGTGTGCGGACTGTACACGTTTGCTACGGTGGGCCAAACAGGCCTGCCAAGTACCTTATATGAAGCGACTCGGAACGACCGGGATTTCTTATTAGATACTTGGTTTACCTATCAATACCCCCAGAAAACTCTCCATGCAGCTATAACGCAATCATCTTTAATAACACCTAATTGCACAAAAATTTAGTTCTCCTATCCCCCTGGCAAATTGATCAACTCGACAGAAAAAGATTCTTGAGTCTCTCTACATTTTTGAATTAAATCCCGAATTAAATAAGGATTTGTCTTCCATCCCCTCTCTTCACTCACTAATTTATATATATTCCAACTAAGTAACTTTTTTTTTGTTTTCTCACTGTAAAC
>JABUQX010099560.1:12500-18165 GCA_015478945.1 Trachelipus rathkii
TAACTTCGATGCTCTGTGGCTCAAAATCTTTCTTCCTTCTACTACAATAATCTTGTGCTTTTGCTACTGTTCTCCTAACAGAACAGATTTTCACTCTTTCTTTGAATATCTTACTACCTCTCACGAGACTGTTATATCTTCTCATCCAAATACTGAGGTCCTCTATTTAGGGGATTTCAATGTACACAACACTGAATGGTTGGGGTCCTCTCATACTGATTTAGGTGGGGAGGAGGCCGAATCATTCAGCATTCTCAAAGATCTGGAACATAATCAAAGAACCTACACATTCCGGATCGTCCCAACCAATTCTTGAACACACTTGACCTATTTTTCACCACTAGTCCTTCTCTCTATAAATACACCACCTTCGCTCCTATTGGTAAATCTGACCACAACCTTATATCTCTTAATTTTAATACTTTCTCTTCAACAGCTCCATCCTGCCCTATGCGTTTTTTCTGGCACTTTGATCGGGTGATTGGGGGGCCTTGCGTCGCTTCTACGCTAACTATAATTGGAATGACTGCTTTGACTCTGGTGACGCTTCGGCTTCTGCCGATAAGGTAGGAGCTGTAATCGTTGATGGGATGAGCAGGTTCATTCCTTCTTCGACTAAATCTTTCTCTACTCATAATCCATGGTTCGATCGTGCTTGTTCTCTGGCCATTTCAGGATAGAGACAGTGCGTATCGGGGTGGAAAAATTCTTGTTCTCCTATCACTCTCGCTAATTTTCATTCAGCTAGAAATCGTTGCAGGGATACTCTTCGACGAGCAAAGCGGGCTTTCATCAAACGAAAGTGCTAACCTCCTTGGTTCTCCTACTGATAAATCTTTCTGGCCTCTTGCCAAAAACATCTCTAACAACTTCTGCAAATCTGCCTTTCCTCCTCTTATTCGATCTGATTGCTCTGTTGCTAACTCTCCAACTGAAAGGCCAATCTCTCGGCCTCCTATTTTCCTCTAACTCAACCCTGGACGATTCTGGCATTCCTCTTCCTCCTCCTTCTCCTCTCAGGTGTCCTATGCCTGTGATTACATTTGATCGGGTGCATGGGCTCCTGAAATCTATGAATGTTAGGAAGGCGGGTGGCCTGGATGGCATTCCTCCCCGAGTTTTGAGGAGTGTGCTTCCGAGCTGGCCCCTCCCTCGTTCAACTATATTCTCTATGTCTCAATACTAACACTTTCCCTCAGTGTTGGAAGCACGCACATGTCCAACCTATTCCGAAAAAAGGAAGCCACTCTGATCCTTCTAACTATCGCCCTATAGCTCTCACCTGTGTTCTATCTAAGATCTTTGAAACCCTTCTTAACTCTCACTTCTTAGACCATCTGGAATCTCATTCTCTTCTTTCCGATCGCCAGTACGGCTTTCGGCGTTCGAGGTCTACTGGTGATATACTTTCCTATTTAACCGATTTATGGTTTTCCACCCTTAGGAACTACGGGAGACTTGCGCGGTGGCGCTTGACATATTCAAAGCATTTGACCGGGTATGGCACGCGTCACTGCTCTCCAAGCTCCCCTCCTTTGGGTTTCCTCCTTCTCTTTGCTTACTTATGTCTAGTTTTCTTTCAAATCGCTCAATATCGGCTGTTGTTGATGGGGCGACTTCTTCTTTTTCTGTCAATAGTGGTGTTCCTCAGGGTTCTGTCTTATCTCCTACTTTATTCCTACTTTTCATTAATGATCTTCTCACCTGCACATCTAACTCTATTCACTCATATGCCGATGACTCGACCCTTCATTCTTCAACTCATTTCAATTCTGCTCCCTCTTTTACTTCTAGAATTGCCTCTCGTCTTAATCTTTCCGATTCTATTCTCGCTGATCTGGATAGAATTTCCGGGTGGGGTCGTCTGAACCTTGTGAAATTCAATTCTTTAAAAACTCAACTTCTAAAAATCTCCCTCTCTAAGACACCTTCTAACTTTCCTATCTCTTTCGACGGTTCTCTCGTCTCTCCTGTTGACAATATCTTGTCTTGGAGTTAACTTCACATCACAACGGTTGCTAGGGCGACCTCAAAGAAACTGGAAGTTCTGTTTAGACTGCGAGACATTTTTTTCCTCTTCTCAGTTCTCCAGTTATACAAGGGCCTCATCCGCCCTTGTATGGAGTACTGCTCTCATATCTGGGGGGGGGCTCAGGTTTCACCCGGCTTTTGGATAGGGTCGAGTCAAAGGCAAAAGACTTATAAACTGTCCGTTTCTTTCACTTGACGCTCTATCTTTTCGGCGCGATGTTGGTGCTTTATCTCTTTTCTATAGCTACAACGGCGGAAGTGTTTGTGCGGGCTGACCACTCGTGTGCCAGCCTTTAAGACGCCCTCGTTGCACACATTGCTGTGTCGGCACATGGGTTTTGTGTTGATATTAGTAACTAGTTCACTGTGGTGCCTCTTGCTTTCCTGCCACCTCTGTTCTGTGAATTCTCTTCCATATTCTGTGTTTCCTTTAATTTAATCTCCCTCACTTTAAGGCCCGCGTCTGCTCATCTGCGTAATTTGCGTTAGTTGAAGTTTTGTTTATTTTAACACCCCTCCTTGAATAGGGCTTTGCCCGTGAGCGGTGGTGATAACTGTAAAAAAAAAAAAAAAAAAAAAAAAAAAAAAAAAAACAATATATATACATAAATATATAGACCTTTATATAGATCATAAATATATATATATATATATATATATATATATACCATATATCATATATATATATATATATATATACTATATATATATATATTTAAAAATATAACTGCTACTAGAGTCGGCAGGCATATATACAGAGTTTGCCTAGCTTTACTGAACGGAATTATTGTTTTAACTCGGAAAAGTAATAGTTGCCACTGATCGTTAATATTAAAAAAGGAAATTGAGTTGAAATTTGAGTAGGCGGCTCAACAGGTAGCCTTCGAATGAAATTATATATATATATATATATATATATATATATATATATATATATATAATATATATATATATATATATATATATATATATATATATATATATATATATGCTGACTTTTTAATATTTTTTGGGTTCACTAAGACAAGTAGGCGTTGCCTACTCTGCCTACACTCAAAAGCCATATGATATATATATATATATATATATATATATATATATATATATATATATATATATATATATATATATATATATATATATATATATATATATATATATATATATATATATATATATATATATATATATATACCTGTGTTACCAGATTGCGAGATATGGACCCAACTCTTTTGCACCCCACCAATCTCTTTCCCCAGCCTCAACCCATTTGAAAAAAAGGTTATATGTAGAATAATACTTGAAATTAATAATTCTCAAATAATGTTAAAAAAACTAAAGCTTCTGAGCCCTTTAAAGGGAGAGTTTGCTTCTCTTTTCTTCGTAAATGAGATCTGCATCGCTGAAAAAATGCTCGCCAGCTACACTTATTGAAGGGCATGCTAAGTATTCCCTGCCGAGTTCTGCAAGATGTGAAAAACTTTTACAATTATCACGCCATCAAACCAATTGATCTTTATCCGATCTTCGATCAATGACAGAGTGTCCTTTGACACCTCTGAACAAGACTCTTCATCGCTGCTAGAAGCCAAAAAAACGTTCATGGATTTTGCAATGGTTTCGCTAACAGATAGTAAATGTGTGTCTGTTTCTGCAATCTTTTCCTTTTTATTGGCTGGTGAAATTTCTGGCTTTAGCAGCATTTCATCATATAGGCATACTAAATAAATTTTAACCCTTTGTGAAACACGTGGTTCAAGAAATTTGGTTTTGTATCTAGGATCCAGAAAAGTTACTATTGCAGATGCGTAATCGTTTTGCAGATTTTGAAATCTATTATCTATCTCCAGCATTAGTGTTTCTGTCACCTTTGAAAGTCCCTTACTTTTAATAGCAGCATTTAGCACAGCTTTCATCGTTGCATCTAGAGGAATCTCGTCTGGCAAACAAGAATTTTCTGAGATAATAGTCTTAGTTACATCTTCAAACGGTTTAAGAAGAGTAATACAATTGCCTAAAATCGTATTATCATCACCTGTCAAACCTTTCACCTTTGTGTTTGTTCGAAGCATAAGGGCAAGATCCAATGTTGGGCTCGGACTGAGCCCCATTTTCAGCCCCACCTAAAAATGGACATAAAATTCGGAATTTTCAGCCGATTTTGACTATATAAACACCAAAATGTAGCTTTTTTTGCCCTCTAAAACGTTGTTTTCCGGTGTTTTTCTGTGTCTGTAGTCATTCTTTCAGAATTTTTAATTTTTCAAAACCCATATTTTTGACATTCTTCGTATCAACTTCCAGAATATTTTCCGAAATGACTTCAAACTTGAAATATGCATAGATAGGTCCATTATCGAAAATAGTACAGAAGTACTTTTTCGATTTTTTGAGTTTTGTGCTCAGCGTTGTCCAATTTTCAAACCCATTTTTTTTTGAATTTGAAATGAAAAATTGCGATAATTTTTTTCTGTTTGGGCGAAATGGATGAAATTTTCAGGGCTTATGTAGTCGGGGAGATGCACATTTTTTACTTAGATCATTTCTTTGTATATGCATTAGTTTTTGATTTGTTCTTGAAACAAATTTTCACAAAAATTTTTTTTTGGAAAATTTAATTTTTTTTTTCAGGATACACAAAAATTATCTAAATAAAAATGATGCATCTTGCCAAATTACATATGCCCTAGAAATTCATCCCTCACCAGGCAAAAAAACATTAGCACAATTTTTCATTCAAATAAAAAAATGGGTTTGGAGTGGGTAACATGAGCACAAACAAACAGTACTTCTGTGCTTATTTTGAAATAATTTCTAGCTCTATGCATATTTCAAGGTTTAATTATTTCAGCTACAGAGTTGTGCAATGTATGGTTTTTGAGAGAAAAAATAATATTCTGAAAAAGAATGACCACAGACACCATCACTTCTTTGTTTTAAAGCAAAAACAAGCTGACTGTTTTTAATAGTCAAAATCATTTGGCTCCGAATCTTATGTCCATTTTTAGGGGGCGGAAATTTAGGCTACGCCCGAGCCCAACATTGGATCTTGCCCAGGGGAGACAGCTTCATTTATTTCTCCCATCCTCTCAAGCATGTACCAACTACTATTCCAACGAGTCTGAACATCTTGCGTTACAGAAAGTTGAGGAACATTTAGTCTCATAATTCATAATTAATACTATCCGCTATGCAAAAAGAATTCATGCGGATGCAGAATACAAGCATGCGGATGTGGGTAAGAGAAAAATTATGCGGATGTGGGTAGAGAAAAATTATGCGGATGCGGATATCTGCTACACCTCTAGTCTTTACGGTATTTTACCGTATTGCATTTGGAGATTAGATTCATTGGAAAGTGGTATATTTTTTTATTCTCAAAAGCAAGCGAAAAAAAATAGTTGAAACAAAAAAATGTTTTATTGTAACTTTGTAAGCACTAAGCTGAGTCAGAGTCGAAATTTTGAATTTGACTGCTGGAGTCGGAGTCGGAGTCGAAAATTTTTGTTTAAGTGGAGTCGGAGTCGAAATTGTTTGGTGGAGTCGGAGTCGGAGTCGAAAATTTTGTTTAAATGGAGTCGGAGTCGGAGTCGGAAAATTTATTTTACGACTCCGCAGCCTGGATATAGGACAT
>JABUQX010099561.1:0-26089 GCA_015478945.1 Trachelipus rathkii
ATACTCAAATTTTCACGTCTTTCTTGTAACGTATTTGATAACCTTTCACATTAACACACACCAAAAATAAAGTCACTGTTGGTCGATTTCTTTGGTCCCGCTCATTAACCCATATGCACACCAACATTTTTAGAACACTTCCTTCTTTCATCATTTTTCCCCTGACGTAGATTTTCGACACACACTCTCTCTCTCTTCTCTCCTTCTCCTCTCTACCTATACTCTTTCTCTTCTCACTCGTTGGGAAGACAGCACATTTCTTGTGAAGGGGAGGCCCAAGACTACTGTCTCCGAGCATTCCAAAGTATGCCAGATATCCTTGCTTCACAAAGTTAGTATATTTCTTTTTTGGTTCTCCTGGCAAAATTCACCACAGATGTAGCAGAATACATTGGGGTTATTCAAACAGGCTCTTCGTGAAGTACTGTTGCTGTGTAGAAGTACTTTCTTCACATAAAGTATATATAAAGGTAAGCCCCTTAAAAAGAAATAAAACGATATTACTGTAAAATATGCATTACAAAAGATATATGTATAAGAGTATATCTGGAACACCCTTTATCTCAAGAACTAGAGCCAATCTTGGAAAACTAATGTCATTTCTGAAATCAGCACATCACCCGATCATAGTCTATAAATTTCCATAAATATTCCTTGGCAGGAAAATTTTTTTTTTTTTTTGTGTTGGCCAGTGATTATTTAATCAGAATTTAAAAATGCCACGTGCAAAAAGTCATGTGACTGTACTTTTTAAGGAAAAAAAGGTAGCAAAAGCTCGCATGAATATAAACTTTGGTTGTGTAGACGGTGCAAAACTAGTATTTATTGCTCATAATCTGGAACTAGGAAATTCTGAAAATTTGGCAACTGAGAGAGATGATTATTGTATTATGCTAAGCTTAAGAGTCCTGTTACTGCCCGTGCTCCTTCACCACAGTCATTCTCACACGATACTTCATACGACTGAGATATCAGACTTATCAGTCATTTCAAAAATTAAATGTGGCTGTTCACTCTGATGAGCCAGTGATAATGAAGCTTGACAGTAGTCACAGCACCGTAGTAGTACTCAGTAGTGACTGGGTCTGGGGAGTGGGAGTGGGGACTAGTGATTAAGTGAATCAAAAGTTGATATCCAAAGCGCAAATAAATTTTAATTTAGTTCATAACTCATCCTCCTATATATATATATGGTATAGATTTTAATTTAAATATTTTTTATTATTTCTATTTGGCATCCTTTAAGTCACTTTTTGAGTTTTGTCATTCAGACTCATTCTATAATAAATATAATATACAATTAATATTTAAAGTAAATTAAATATGATTATATGTTATAAAAGTAGAAGAAAATGACATAAGTTGAAGATAAATTTAAGGTTTGTAGAAGCTACAAACAGCAGTCTGCAGGCTACAAGCTACTGTAAATTGTAATGAAAAGCAATTGAATAAAAATATAAGAGAAAGGTTAGTTCTGCTATTTTATAAATCAATAATCGGAATATTTGTTCATTTCAAGTATCCTTATATTTGAAAAATGAAAATAGTCAAGTGAAATATCATTTTGAGCGGGTTTATACTTTAAAAATATAAATACATTTTAATGAAAAAAACGAAAAAACTGAAAAAAACGAAAAAAACATGAAAAAAACATGTTTTTTTCCTGAAAAAAACACGATTTGAAAAAAACGGTTTTTTTCCCAACCCTAATTATTATTGACATTTTTATTACCTATAGCTAATTTTAATATAATAGTTACCTATATTAAGTAAAAATTAAAATAAAAAATTAAATTTATACACAAAATACGAATTTCCAAGAAGTGAAAGACTATTCACTAGGATGAGCATCTCTGAGGATGGGGTGAATAGGGGGACAACATTTTTACTCTTATTTTACGTATCATTATTGACATTTTTAACACATGACTAAATTTAAAATAATAAACAATTACCTATATTAAGGAAATATTAAAATAAAAATTTAAATTTATACACAAATTGAATTTTAAGAGGTGTCCTTATTCACCCCATCAAGGAAAGTCAGAATGAGCATTTAAACTTTAATTTAATTATTATTATTAGAATTACATTGTTATTTATTTGTGTGCTTATAACCTACTACAGGCCCATGATTTTAAGAAAAAAAAAATTCCATAAAGTGTATTAGGGAAAAGGAGAGAGACAAATTTACTTAGTGTCCCAATTCACCATGCCTGACGCTATATGCCTATTTAATATAGCTGTACTACAATTTACTAAAGTTTCTGATTCCTAAATTTAATAACTAGAGGCACATCTACCCTGGTCTACTAGTTGCAGGCAAAGGAATTTACTTTGGACAAAATTTCAATAAATGTAATTTATACCAAAATATCAATAAATTCATTTCTGCAAAAACAGGATTGATAATTTGACAGAGTAAAATTTTATGATAATAAATGCTTAAATGAAGAAATTGACAAACCTGAGTAAGATACTGAACTGACAAATTTTGAGTAATATAAAGAAAATGACAGCAGTCACACTTTAACAGCTTCAGCTCTTAAATATTCATTATAAAAAATGTGATTTTCAAAATGAAATGGCTCAAACTAGTACCATAGACTAATAGACTAGTATCATATGGTATGTTATTTTTTTAAAAAAATGTATTTAAATAACTTTACAGAATTGATCATAACATCTTATCAGACTGCACCTATATTTGGTCGAACCTTTTAACATGCAAAAATATCAAAGAAGGTATTAACAATAATTGAGAGAAGATTTAATAAGAGTTGTGTATCACCAGCAATTATTGAGCTATTTATTTAATAGACCATAGAAGAAATGAAGACAGTAAAGCAAAGAGAATACGCTTAACTCCAGAGGAGATGAATACACAGTGGCGTTGCCTGCTTGTAAAATAGAGGATATATTAGTATTCCCGAAAATCGGTGCAACCAAAGATATTCCTGCTTGAAAGTACTGGCAGAGACATTTGAAAGTAAAGGACGACAGTAAAGAAGCCCCATGGGCGCTATTGAGGACTTGTCTCTAGCCAACTATATAATGCCAAAGCAACCACTAACCTATCCAATCCTTTTTAAATGTTAAGTGAGTGAGTTACACTCAACACACCCACTCTCTATATTAATGAGAGTAAGCGAGACCATTCGCAAAAATTAAACAACCCTGTTATCTGAATGAACAGATTTTCTTATTTCAAAGATGGCATGCCCTTCTTAATTTTCTTATTCATGCCCCCTGGGTCTCCTGTGCGTGGTCTACTATAAAGAATTTATTGTCCGTATTATCAATAGATGTTTAAATATTTTGTAGACCTTGTATCATGTCCCCTATAAGAAACTCACCTTTTAGCAGATAACATTCCTAAATCCGTTCAGCGTCATATCTCTTACCCTCAAACCAAGAAATCATCCTTGTTGCTCTATGTTGCAACTCTCCAGCTAATATATATATAATATATATATATATATATTATATATATATATATATAA
Source organism: Trachelipus rathkii (assembly GCA_015478945.1). NCBI lineage: Eukaryota > Metazoa > Arthropoda > Malacostraca > Isopoda > Trachelipodidae > Trachelipus > Trachelipus rathkii. The sequence goes on from JABUQX010099561.1 coordinate 3,504, forward strand.
TATAATATATATATATATATATATATATATTAATATATATATATATATATATAATATATAAGGACTGTTACGTTTAACGACTCCGGTCAGTTTTGGATTTTTTTTTTTTTTTTTTTTTTTTTAATATAATTTCTAGTTTAGTTACACCAAAAAATCTACAAATCTTAGGTATGAAATCTTGAGGATTGCAACAAATATATAGGACCAGTTATGTTTTTACGACTCCGTCAATTTTCCTATTTTTTATTTTTTTTTAATGCAAGGAATACCCAAGGGTAAAACAAAGATGGAGATGGCGGAAGTCGGGGTCTCTCGGCCTTCTGGGCAAAAGGACAGGGTAAGACTATTTCCCCCTCTACACGGGGAGGGTCTCCGGAACCCCCGTCTTTTGGTTATTTCGGGTGTCTCCGCCCCTCCCCTACGGCCCGCTACGGGGTATGGAAAACGTCCCGCTCTCCTCTGTCCCCGTCGGCTCAAGTCCAAGAAATTATTTTTGTTTATGTTTTTATTTTTATTTTTTTATTTTTTTTACATTTTTGTAAATAAGCTTTACACGCTGATATCAAATATGTAATATGGTTTTCTGTAAGTGTCGTAGCTTTTCGAGTATTTCATTTATATAAAAATTTTTTTTTTTTTTTTTTTACATTTTTATAATAAGCTTTATACGCTGAATTTCCAGATATGCAATTGGTCTTAACAGGGGCTTCATAATATATCAGTATTTCCTGAAAAATGTCATATCAATTGAAATTAATTTGATTATTAAATAATTATTTGAAATATCGCTATCGTTAGACTCATCGTCTATTTCCGCTCTAGTTCATTTTAGTATCATATTACTAGCAATTTGTTAAAAAAAAAAAAAAAAAAAAAATCAAAAACTGACGGAGTCTTAAAGGCAACCCAGGGCTAAATATATATATATATATATTTATTATATAATCTATATATATATTATATATATATATATATAATTATATATAATATATTATATATATATATATATATATATATAGCTATATATATATATATATATCCTTAAATAAAGGGCCCAAACTTGTGCCCAATACTCTAAAACTAGCCTAACATAGCTATTATATAGGGCCTAGTTTACTTATAACTTCCTTGCTCTTGTAAACAACAGTGATTTATTATACCTAGTATCTTATTAGCTTTATTCTTTGCTTCCATACACTGATTAGCCACTTTCAGATGTCTGTTTATAACCACTCTTTTTGTCCACAGACTAAAGCCAATCCCTATTCATATTATAGTCAAATCTTTTAATTTTATTTTATCTGCCCACCCAATAAGTTTATCATAATTATTCTGAATCTTCCATCATTATTCCTTACTGAGGTAGTCACTTTGGTATCGTCTAAGGCATAAAGCTCCATTAGGACTAGTAAAGATTAGAGATTTTATTATTATTTATTATTATATATTTTATAATTTCATCATTGTTTTTCCAAGTTTTTCCCAGCAAAAACTAATGTGGGAAAAACTACCTTTGCCAACTCTGACGAGAACTACTTTAATGATGTCAGTTTGTCATTTAATGTAATCTAGGCCTTTGTAAATTTCAAACTTGGAAAAGAAGTTCTTTAACTCTTCTATGATCGAGTGTTATTGAACATATCAGTAGTGATTTAAATTCACTTTTTAACTCTTCTGCTTTTGTGTCAGAATTTTATCATTCTTAGGATGGAGAGTGATATATATATATATATATATTTTTTTAAGCTGAAATAACGTTTTATAACAATTTTATAAATAAAATGCTTACTCGTTCTATGCCAATGATTTATGTTGCAAACAAATTTATCTAACTAAATGTAAGTAAATTATCAGGAGTAAAAGTAACGTGAAGTAAAAAGTGTTAAATTTTTCATTGGTTAAATGTTCGTATTTTCAGTATTTTGCCACTTCTCTCATTGACTTTAGTATCTTTCTTTCCAGATTGTAAAATGGATTAAATATGTAAATACAAATGAAGATATCGTATCTTTTTTCAGTTATTTTTATTTTCTTAAAATATATATTTTTTTTTGAAATTTTTATTAGCCAATTGTAATACAAGGCTTGAAATGTTTATTTTTCTTTTAATTTAGTGCGTATTTGGACTTGCTGAACTATAAATCAGTTACAGAGGTAAAATTTAATATATTGGGTAGTTAGGTCAATTTAGAAACAATTTATGCATTTGCATAGGCAGTTTGAAATCTCATTTTGCATATATGAAACATGCCTATTGATGCCAAGTTAATTATGAAATTTGAGGCTTTAATACGAGAGACTTCCTTCAATATTTATATTAAAAATAGATTTTATAGTAGGCCTACTTATTTATATATATATACGAGCTGTACTAATCTTTTATCATTTAATTACAGTGTACATATCATTCATATATTAAAGAGTATTAATTGAATATTATCAATTTGATTTAATTAGTTATAAAAGTACCTTACATTGTACCTTACAACTCCTGTTAATTAAAGTTATTTTCTCTCGAATAATATTAATTGATCACAATGGAAGGAGTTAGGAAGAGAAAAGTAAGATTTTAATTTTTTTTAACTGCTAGCTCTATATTTATATATATACATATATATGTTTACGTCTATGGGTAATGTTGGTGTTTTTTTTTTCACGATCTCACTTTTTCTATGAACTTAAATTTTACTGAAAAGCTATTTTTCAGCTTACTTTGGGGGGGGTATTGTAATGGCAATGATTATTTTTTTAGGTAATTTTGGAGTATTAAATAGCCTATATGCTAAATGATGAGAAACAAAAATTTTTCACATATAAGAATTTAAATTACTGTAATTATAGAAGGTAGTAATTTTTGGGAATAATTATAATAATATTTTTTGCAATATTTTATATTAAAATTAATATATAAACTTTTACAGTTACTGTAGCGTACTTTATTTGAAAACAAGGATAGTAAAATGAATTAATATTTTGTTTAAAACTGTACAAGCTCTTGTTTCAATTTTGTAAATTTTTCTCGTATTTTCATTATACTATGGCAATGTATTAGAGGAGAAGTTTCTGATATTTACCAAATGGTATGTGGGCGTCATATTTATTAAGATGCAGATGGGGATTATCAATTTTATGTGGAAGTTTCATGTATATTCTGTGCTATTTAATGTAGATGCGAAATGTGCAATTGAGTATGAAAATGCAAAATGTGAAAATCACGAGTATGCTTATGTCACACTTGCTAGTTTTATTTTTCTGTAATACTTGGCAAAAATGGATACATTAAAATCATGATTTTGGCTTTATGGCATTGATAGGGTTTTTGGTAATGATTAATTTATAGGTCTTTAAATAATTCATGTACGTAATAATTTTCTTAGGAAAACGTATAGTTTTGTACTTAAAAATTTAAGAAGTTTCCATTTCTCTTTATCTGTTAGAAGCACCTTCAGAAGAAGTTTTCTTATTCATTGTGAATGATATGTCTATAAGTATTTATTTTATTTATTTATTTAATTTAATTTTTTGGCAGTACTGCACTGCTTATTCATAATTTTATTGAGCTTGGGATCTCTGATTACTTATTATATGACAATAATGCAACCCTGTGAAGTTTATAGACCGCATATAAAATTGTTTTTGATTTTGATTAAATTTTTGTGCTTAATGATCTTATGCACAACACTTTTGCATTTTAACTTTCTCTTAATAATTTATCTCTACAGGGAGATATTTTATTTTGTTTACCATTTCAGTTTATTAATTTTTATTTTTTTTATTTTTAAAGCTTCTGGACTCTACCTTGATTATTTTTTAGGGTTGTAAGATTTGGAACACAATTGTCACTGCAAGTCACTTATCTGCTTCAGTAGTTTTTAAAATTTATCTCTAATTGTCAGTCCTGTTTTGTGCTGTCCTGTTCTGTTATGAATTTGTGTTAGTTTGGTTGTGTTTAGAACAGTTTCGGAGCACTGGAAACTGCTAATGGATCAGGAATGTCTCTTTTCAAATTGTCTGAATGGTGAATTAACTTTTGTCACATTTATAGTTTTTTTTGATTTTCAAACACAAAGGATTTAATATTATACCACTTGTCAGGAGTACTTATCATTATTTTAAAGTTTAAATTGAGTGACAAGAACAAAAGATGGGATTAACATATTTTACGCAAGAGACATGTTGAAGGTCATTGACATAGGGCAAATGCCACAATCAGTGTCTTTTATTCCCATGATATGTGAACAGAAGAACTATGCTAATGATTGTTATTTATGCATATGCAATTTATTGAGATTTAACAAGAAGAATAAGGTTACCATAAAATACATTATTCTTTAATATATATAATATGACATTTTGCTCACAGAGAAGAGATTCAGTACCTAAACCACCACTAACTGAAGTTAGAAGATTTGTCATCAAACTCTATATTCACCAATTCCCATTGAAGATGCAGACTTTGTATCAGAAGAAGGCAAAGCTCTGCAACATTTAAATCTGTTAATTGATTTACTTCGTCTCCCAAAGGAACTGAATTTTAGGCTTTGGGATTAGGGATTAGAATTTGTTAGATTTTCTTATTTTTTTTTTTTTTTTTTTTTTTTTCACAAAAAGAATGCTTTTTTGAAAAGGTAGAGGTTGTATTTTATTGTAAGAATATTCAAAGTTGAATCTAGAAATTAAGAAAACAATTACAGTTTCATCTGATTGACATTCATTTTTTCACTCCTCCAAGAGAAATTTTGAGTCCATCCTGTATAATGGAAATCTATATGCGTCAGCACCACTTCTGTATTCTACTATCCTAACGGGAACATGACAATATGAGAAATGCTTGAGAAAATTAACTTCTGAACATAATTGGTTAGATTGTTGTGACTTTTAAAGATGTTTGAATTTTTCCAGATCTATAAGGTTTTCTTACTTAATTTTTGACTGGAAAGCTGAAAATGTGAAGATGAATACTGGTTCATCAGTGAATGGCTCAAAAGAGAAGAATTGGTGTCAGGTTCCAAAATTGTTTATCATCCTTAGGGAGTCAATTCCTCAATGTTTTGTTACCTCCATTACATATCAGGCTTGAGAATTTGAAATAATTTGTCAACTCTGGACATTACTGGCCCAATTTCAGTACCTTAGAATTTTTTCAGCTTTTTCATATTCAAATAAAAGAACTGTATTTTGGGTTTGACAAGCACACACAAACTGATCTGATGCTAATTTTGTTAAAATGTATTACTGATATTAAAAATCATTTGAGATGTTATTTCTGCTTAGTTGTAACATTGTAACATGTAACATGTACATCAAGTTACCTTAGCTATTTTCTCATTTAGATTTATTCCCAAATTACTAACAAACACTCAGCAAAGAACAGGGCAAGAAGTTTCACCAAGGCATCAAAGAAATGGAAAGAATGGGTCAAGGATTATATTAAAAAATGTTGCTAGACTATTTAATGCTGGTTCGAACTTAGAGAGACCTCAGAAAATATACATAAACTAGTTAAAGAATTATAAAATTCAAAATTAACTGTTTTTTTTTGTGTGTGTGTGTGCACGTGTGCACTACATGTGGATGGGTATTTTTTCATTGTCTCTATAAAATAAGTCTAATTTATTTTAAATTTTTGTGAAAGTATAAGGGATGGCATTTTATTTTTGTCTCAATTCAATTTTTCTATGCACAAGTTTTCAATTGTTGTTACTGTTGTTGTTATTCTCAATATGTTGACAATTTAAAACCAAGAATAGATTAATTTTTAAAAATTATCGATATTTCATACCAAAGATTAATTAAGAGATTAATTTTTAAAAATTATCGATATTTCATTCCAAATGTATTTATACATCAGGCATTTGAATAAATGTCTGGTAAATACATTCCCCATATTTAATATTTTTTTTACTTCTGAGATACAAGAAAATTGATTATTTTTTTTTTTTAATTCACAAAAATATATAAATTGTAGAAATCACCCATTTAAATTGCATCCACATAAAAAAGGGAAAAAATATGAGCTTGGGTTGAGATTTCTTTACATAATATCTTGATGGTGCACAATGTTTTACACATTTTCTGCATTTTCCACTTAATATCATTCAAAATATGTTAGTTAGGCTGCTTAATTAAGGTAGTATGTTAATTCTTGGAAGATTTTCTATCTAAAGTTTAAATAAATCCTTTTTGTTATATGAATTTCAAATTAGCTGTCCATTGCCTATTGTATTTAAACATGCAGAGGTGGAAAAAGTAGGAATGCTAGCTATATATCGTATCTTTAAATAAACATTTCAAAAATTATTAATTTCTTGTAGCAATCTTAAACATTTGTATTTAATAAATAAACCTTCTTTGTTATTTTGGCCATTTTTGCACAATTTTTCTTTACTTCAAAAGGAAGGCAATGAAGACATGGGAGTGGCTGCGAGGACAATTTTGGCACAGCACAGACCTCATAAGTCTTTTCGATTATTGCGTGCTTTCTTCTACTTAGCTGCCTTTGCATTGGGGACTCTTAGTATTTTAGGTAAGTTACGATAATGTAATTTTTTGTCATTATAGAGAACAACTTTGTATTGAAGCATCTTTTTTAAAGTACCTTCAGTTAAGCTTATAGACCTTAATGGAAGTTATTAATATAATATATATATATATAATATATATATATATATAATATATATATTATATATAATATATATATATATCTATATATATATATATATATATATATTATATATATATATATATATATATTATTTATATATATATTTATATATATATATATATATATATATATGTTGCATAAAGAAAACTACACCCAAATGGATGGGTTCCCAGATTTCAAAGATAAAAATAATCTTGTGAAGCTACTTTGCATAATTTTTACTTTTAGATATTATTATTAAAATGTCCTTATTAAATAATTTTATTTTGTACAACTACATATTTTAAAACATATTTAGTTTTAATTATTATTCAAATCTCATAAATAAATAGATAGCACTTCATAAATTCTGACCAATAGAATTCTGGCAACCCATCAATTTATGTGTAATTATCTTTTACTTTATATATATCATGAATATATATATATACTATAATATAGTATATATATATATATATTATATATATATATATATATATATATATATATTAATTATATATATAATATATATATATATATATATATATATATTACTATATATATATATATATATATATATATATATATATATATATATATATATATTATATAATATATATATATTGGACATTTATAAGTGGTTGACTCCATTAAATATTAAAGTTAGTTAATTAATTTTAAGGTTAAGTTTTGGTTAGGTTTAGGTTACCCGAAAATTTAATGTATTTACCCTAAAAATTATTAAAATAATGATACATTAATTATTGACTTTTTGCTCCTGGAGTCAACCACTTTTTAATAGCCATTATAATATATATATATATATATATATATATATATATACAATATTTCACATATAAAGAGAAACATACCTTTCGTTTTATTTTATTCTTGTCATCGGAATAATTAACTAGATTCTTGCAATCATAATAGTGCATCATTAGTTTAGTATGTTATCGAAATAAAGTCCCCTATTAGGAGAGTTTTTAAACGTTCATTTCAAGCGGTTTTCTGAGTCTCCGTCAATTTATTTTTTATTAGCAATTAAAAGTGACAAAGAATGTTAAAAAACAAACCAAAATTTCTCTAATCACCTGCTCCTTGTTCCAGTCAAATACAGACATTATACTCGACTCTTTAGAAGACCTCCCACTTAAGACCCTTTCTTGATGCGGCTGCGTATCGAAAGATGAATTAGAGTCTGACGAAGCCATGCCACTTTTCTTTAACTAAGCAATTTTATTTAATGTCAGCCTCACCCCAAAAATCCTCAATTACATTGTTCGTACCAGATAAAAGAGAATCGTATAAACATCCTCCCATTCATCCTTTAAATAATAGACTCTCGTAATAAGACAGCTAACCATCTAAAGATTGACATTCGATTCACATATATAACATTTACATAAGTTAAATGCTATTAAGGCATTAACAGGAACTAAATTTGGCGACATAAAGAAACAAACTCTATGTAGTATTGCAGCAATATTCTCCCCATTTTAAAACTACACATTGGCCACCTGGCCCCCACAATATAGATATTTAACATTTAGAAACAAGAAGTAGTCTAAAATAAACCCTCAGGATAATAAATGTCTGCCTCCCCACCATACCCAAACATCACCTTTAAACTGAAACAAAAATCCTATCAATAGGGGCCTCTTCTCAACATGATGATAATGTCAATTCTGCAATATGCAACCTGATCACGCGAACCTACTTTTCATCAAATATGCAATAACCCTTCCATTAGAAATAAAATGCTACCACCAGCAAAATACTATTCTACTGTATAGCATTAAAACTATTTGATTTCTCTGGGTTCAGCCAGTGATAGTGGTGAAATACCTTGGGATTGACCGCTTCTCATAGGAAGGGAGTGGAGTGACAATATATATATATATATATATATATATTATATATATATATATATATATAATATTATATATATTATATATATATATATATATATATATATATATATATATATATATATATATATATATATATATATATATATATATATATATATATATATAAACATAATATATTATATATATAATATATATATATATATATATAATATATCATATAATATATATATATTACCGGTATAAGTATATTATATAGTATATAATATATATATATAATATATATATATATATATATTATATATATATATATATATATATATATATATATATATATATATATATATATATATATATATTATATAATTATATTATATATATATATATCAGTTATGTTAAATAACACATGGCCCATGAAAAGTACTGGTCATCGTGTGAACACTTTGGATAAGATTTCTGCTGCCTTAGGAGTTCAAGAAAAAGTTTATGCAGTGGTTATTGATGCTGGTTCAACTGGTTCTCGGGTCTTAGCTTTTACGTTCTACAGGTCATTAACAGGTAATAAAATTTATATTATAAATATTATTATTTTGTTCACTTTTAATTGTTTTTTTTTTTTATGTATATTATAACATAGACCTAATGGAGTGTTATGCCGTTTATTAGAATAAATGCATTTGAATCTTTGTCAATTGTTTGAAGTGTCAAGTAAAAAAATGCACCTGCCTTTCGAATGGGCATGCATTTTTTTTTTATATTATTATTATAGTAAATTCCATGAAATTATAATATCAACCTCAATTTTATTATAAAGCTCCAGCTGCTTTTCAATATTTGGGTTAGGAGTAAAAATTGAAATGGTGAACATATAATTTTTTACGAAATTATTATTTATTATTATTATTATTATTATTATTATTATTATTATTATTATTATTATTATTATTATTATTATTATTATTATTATTATTATTGTTGTTATTATGTTATTATTTGGGTTTTATCTACAAGCAGACAATTCACTTAAGTTGGAGGATGAACTATGGCATGAAGTGAAGCCAGGACTATCTTCTTTCAAGGACGACCCAATAAAGGTAAAATAATTAATTCAAGGAGCCTCTTTCCTTTCCTACCAATGTTTATGAATTAAAATTTAATATTGTATTTGCATTTATATTAAATCTTATTTTAACCTATAAAATGTCTAGGAAAAAGAAAAGTAGATTCTTAAAGAAATGGAACTTTTTTTTTTCTTTCTTTCTTTTAAGGGTGCTGAATCACTGCTTCCACTTTTAGCATTGGCCAAAGAGCGTATTCCAAAGGATCGATGGCCTATGACGCCTTTAATTCTAAAAGCAACTGCAGGGTTAAGACTACTCCCTACAGATAAAGCTGAAAATCTTCTGAGAGAGGTGAAAAAATTGCTCAATAATACTGAATTTTATACTACAGAGAAGTCAGTGGAAATCATGGATGGGAGAGAAGAAGGAATTTTCTCATGGTTTACTGTTAACTACTTGTTAGGTAATAAAATATTTTTGTTTTCCATATATTTTGTATTGATAAAATAGTTAATAATGTGGTAGTCTTGGTGGTCAAGTTTTATTACTTTTACAATTTAATATTGTCTTATTTGTTTGATCTCATTTTTTTAATATATTATTAATATTTGTGTGTTTATGGTGGTATTAGTAGTAGTATGGTGAATAGTTTGTATCGACGGACCTTAATTATTATTAACTCTTTTCCTTATTATACATCATTTATCTCCTTATGGTTGAATTTTCTCATTTTCAGTGTCCCTTTGAAATTTTGACTTTTCTTTATATAGCCTAATAGGTAATGATACACTCGTTCAACAATTAGTGTAATGCCTCCGTTTTCTGTTTTTCTTTTTTTTATATTCCCTACAAGTTCTCACAGATGGGGTAGGGTTCGTAACATGCACAGAAATAAAATAGTTAAGTAGAAGAGAGAACCGTAAGTTGAAAGGAAAGCCCACACCCTCTCCTTCACCCCTCATACTCCTAAGTGTGAGCCCATCGCAGCCAGAAATCCACACTAGGGCTTCATGACACTGCGACAGACCCCCCCCACTGTGGCATCTCACCAATGTAAGGGAAAATCACCTGGGCCAGGCCCACAACTAAAGCCCCTCACAAAACCCCACCACTCACTCCTATTATGCACCATTCTTCAATCTAGCTTGAACCAAAATCACATACCTTTCCTTCTGGGCACTCCATCGCTCAATCCCTTTTTGGAATTTAAGCCGTTGATTCCCAGCACTCACCTCTATACATCAGCTTAATCGGCCAACGATCATCATCGAATCAGTAATTCCCTTAATACATTTATTTATTCTATCATTTACACTTTTCTTCACACAAAACTCCTAATGCGTTCATTTATTTTATCCAATTCTCATACTAACACTACTCTACCATTTGTTCCAGACATTAGTTTCGCTGCTATACATTAGCACTGGTAACAACTCCCTCATTTAAACCCTAGCGCACTCAAGACTTAGTGTCTTTGCATTCATCAAAGATTTAATTGTACTAGTTACCCATTCCTACCACTCATAACTTTCTTACTAAGCTCTGCATCATTTGTTCCCTTTTCATCCAGCATATATCTAAATATTTAAACTCGGATTTTCTGTAATATTGCTTCTCATGGTAATATGATCGAGGAAAATTCTAAGTAAGAAGAATGCCCAGCATCTACCTACATTTTTATTGCCCAAACCACTCTATTACAGCCTACCAAACCAATCCTCTCAAACTTTCTTTAGATTCGCCACGCAAAATCATATAATCTGCTTATAAATTGCAAGGCACCCTCCACTTTCTTTCATTCTCCATCAGTCTAACATCTTCTCCTACCACCCCTACCTCTAATTCTTTCATCACCCCATCCATACACAAATTAAATATTCGTGGAGACCTAACACATCTCAAGCTCACTCCACTATGAATATTAAACCATTCACTCACCACTCCATTTATTTTTACACATGCTTCACTATCGGCATACATACTTTTGATTACATTGAAACGCCTACCACCAACACCATATGTCACTAATATCTGCAACATGGCTTCCCTATTAATCCTGTCATACGCCTGTTCCAACTCCATTAAACCTAAATACAATTTGTTCTTCTCTCATTTTCTCGCCCATTTGCTTCAATGTAAAAATTTGATCTACACATCCTCTACCACTTCTTAATGCATTTTATTTTTCAATAATCAGCCTCAAAATCACTCGACGCATTCTCTAAGCTAAAATACCAGCATTTAACTTCCCTACAATTTAGATAAACTAATTTCCCTATAATTTCTAGTTCCTCTTATCTCCCTTACCCTTATAAAAGGGTACTATCACTCCTCTCCTCCAATCCTTTGGAACTATACCATCCACAAATGCTTTGTTACACAGCTTCCATATGCAGTCAATCACAATCTCGCTTCCATTCTTGATCATTTCACCAGTAATTCCATCTCCACCTGTTGATTTACCATTCTTTAACTTTCTCTCACTACCTCTTATATACGTCTCCATTTATTCTTATCTAATCTGTTTTCCTTTCTTTTTTCATACATATAGTATTTTTTTTCAGCGTTTCTTTATTTATGTACCGTTATTTTCGACTAGTTAGTTTTATATACAGGAAGGAACGTAGAATATCTATTTATATTGGTAACATGAATTAGGTTCATGCGATTAATCCTTGTTTTATATTTTTTAATACTTCACTCTCCACTTATTATTTTTTATCATCATTTTTTTGTGTTTATAATATATATATATATATATATATATATATATATATATATATATATATATATATATATATATATATATATATATATATATATATATATATATATATATATATATATATATATATATATATATATTATATATATATATATATAATATATATATATATATATATATATATATATATATATATATATATATTCCCTTCTGAGTTAACATTTTATTCAGAATCCATTGTAGTAAGTGAGGAACATGGCGTAATAATAGGATGGGCAAGTATCGAATACGCTTTCCTGTTGTGAAAAGTTTTGTGATGGAATATTAAAATTGATCCAAAGGAAAAGTACATCACACTGATTATAAATAATTTTTTTTGTGGAGAATAGATTTTATTTGTAGTGGTTAATTAATGCTGATGATAAAGGTAGTAATGAGGCTAGTAAAAATTTGCAATGTTTGTTTAAATAAGCTGTAGTTTTGGGTATGTTAAGATATATATATCAAAATTTTTAAACTACAACACAAAGAAATAGTAAACTATATGTGCTTTTTGTTTCGCATATTGCATAATTTGATATTTGACCAGGTGGAAAATTGTATAATTTGAAGCAACAGATAGAATTAGGATGCAAAACTGTACGGAGATACGGCTTTGAAGAGTTTGTATCCACACTCGTGTGGATTCAGAAGTGAAAAGAGAAATGATGTATAGGAAACGTTGTAATTTTAAAAATATCGTAAAGATCTTAATACCCAATATACTGAAAGTTTAAGAATATATTCTGAATTCGAGATTTCAAAAAATATAAAGAAAAATATGATAATTTTGTGTAGTTAGATGTTGAAACTTAATATATCCCATTATTATTATTATTATTATTATTATTATTATTATTATTATTATTATTATTATTATTATTATTATTATTATTATTATTATTATTATTATTATTATTATTATTATTATTGTTATTATTATTATTTTCCAGATGTAATATCAGGGTCTGTGGACAAAACCCTGGTTGCTCTTGATCTGGGTGGGGGCTCCACCCAAATTACTTTTATTCCGACCGAGTCTGAAACTTTGAATTCCGTCCCCAGCGAATTTCTTTCCTCCATTACTTTGTTTCATAAAGACCTGAAATTGTTTACCCACAGGTTCGTTTTTAGAGTTTTAGTAATTTAGCAAATATTATTATTATTATTATTATTATTATTATTATTATTATTATTATTATTATTATTATTATTATTATTAGAACCTGATTGATAGAATATCCAGACCTAGCTATTTTTAATTCAAAAATGAGAGTTACACACTTACGTTCTTAAATAAAGTCCTTCCTCATATGTTTTGCCGATGTTGATCTTCCTGATGAATGCAAACTGTTCGGAAATTATAACCCCCATAGTCAGTTTCATAAAATAGGTTTTTAATTTTATATTCCCTCGTGAACACAAGCCCTTTTTTTTCCTCTAAATTACAAATTCGCGTATTCGTGTTTTTGCCGTTGAACATACAATATCGTAAAGAGTAAAATCGTTTGAAGCATTTTGTAGCTTGGTATTTCTATGAGGAAAATGATAGCAGTAATAGTTTTATAAGGTTAATTCAGTTCAAGTATTATTATTATTTAAATAAGAGAAACTTCAAAATTATTTACCTACTATTTTATATCCCTCTTTTACAGTTACCTTGGTCTGGGTTTAATGGCAGGTCGCGCAGCTGTTCTCAATTCCCACCGAGATGAAGATGGCGTTGTGAGGTCTCCTTGTATCAATCCAATAATTCAATCTACTTGGGAATATAATGGCCAGTCTTTCGATATTCAGTAAATTCTTTTTCTATGTTTTTGTATTGTATTTTTTATTAGTTTAGATATTTTTTATGTTTAATAATCGTTGGTTGGTTGGTTTGAAATTCAATTTTCAATTTGTCTTTCTATATTTCAGTGGGCCAGTAAACCCCAAGTACAGAGAGATTAGTGGTAAATCTGGAAGGATTGGTGAAAAGAGACCTATCGCTGATTATGAACATTGTTATAGAACTTGCCTGAATGTTATCAAAAGCCAGGTACAATATGGAATTACTTTGTCCTTCTCATGGCATGTTATTTCTTTCTGTAGACTTTTGAAATGGATTTTTATTATTTGTTTGCTAAAAGGAGATGCTTTCAGTTTTAGAACTTGTTAGATTTGAATTGTATTGTTTTTCACCTTTCTCCTTGCAGGTAGCGAATGCTCCAAAAGAGTTGAGAGATAGGGAAGTGATCGCCTTCAGCTACTTCTTCGACCGAGCCGCAGAAAGGGGCCTAATTGGTAAGTCTATCAATATACTAGATCAGAAATTTTTCAGTATTTTAGTTGAGAAAATCACAGCCAGAAAACAAGAGTTTATTATAAAATACAAGTATTTTGATTCATTAGTTACTAGTTAAACTTAATCAGTGATTCACATGGGACACAGGTTATCCAACTCATTGCTTCTCAATGGTTTCATATCTCAATGTTATTTGAATTACTTTGAATTGGGACTTTGAAAAAGGGTATAATGGTTCTAATGATTTCACTGCTCCTTCAAAATCTCAATCTCTGATAAGGGAAACACCTCAAATTAATCTTTTATCAATTAATTCTTTGAAATGGGACAAAAACAAGGAACATTAAATCAATCGTGATAAACAATAATTCAATTAAGTAAATTAATAATACTTAAGATATCCTTGGGAGGTCGAATTCCCTACAAGATATATATATATATATATATATATATATATATATATATATATATATATATATATATATATATATATATATATATATATATATATATATATATATATATATATAATATAAAGGGACTTTGTCTTGAGTGTTCTTGAGTTTTGCATGAGGGTGTGTTGTTACCTGTGTTATTGTATGGTAGTGAGACTATGGTCTGGAATAAGGAGTATAGATCTAAGTTCAATGTGTTCAGATGGACAATCTTAGGGCATTAGGTGTGAAAAAATTGATAAATGAGGAATGAACCTTATTAGAGATATGTATGGTGTGAAGAAAGGGTAAATGAGAATAAATGAAAGTACATTGAGATGGTTTGGTCATGTGGAAAGAATGAATGATTGTCGGTTGGTTAAGCGGATGTATAGTTATGAGTGTGTTGGGAATCGACCGGCTGGAGACCGAAGAAAAAGTGGATTGAGTCAGTAAAGGAATATCTGGAGGAGAGAGATGTGAGTTTGGCAGAGGCGAGAATAAAGTTGCATAATAAAAGCGAATGGGGTTTTGTGAGGGGAGTATGGATTTGTGGCCCACCTGGGGCCAGGGGATGAGACCCTACACTGACGATATGGTAGGGGTCCGTCGCAGTCCCATGAAGCTCTAAGTGGATTTTCTGACTGCGACGGTTCTCACATAGGTATAGAGGGCGGTAAGGCTGGGCTTTCTTTTCGACTTAGGTCATATTTTTCTACTATTCTCTTTTTGGTGCATTCATTTCACGTGCCTTACCCCCAGTCTTGGGGAGAAAAAGATATATATATATATATATATATATATATATATATATATATATATATATATATATATATATATATATATATATATATATATATATATATATATATATATATATATATATATATATATATATATACTCACTCTTCATATGGAATACATCCCCAATAGTAGAAAGAAGAGGTAAATCAGACAGTTTGGAAGGAGGATGAATGGGGTTGACAAGGAGCTGTACCTGGAAGGAAGCGTGAAAGTTTAAGAATGAGAATATGGGGGAACCTGCTCAGAACAATGAATAGGGATGGTGCTTTGCATGATGAAATGGATGTGAGGGAGTATGGAAAGAACACTTCGAAAATCATATATCGCTAATGAGGTGATGGTGAATGTGTGTGGGTTTGATGGTGCAAGAAGGAATAGGTATTTTGGGGATGAGGTTATTAGCAAGGAGGAGGTAATGGGTAGAGTGAGAAAGTTAAAGAATGAACAGCAGGTATAGATGAAATTACTGGTGAAATGATCAAGAACAGTGGCGAGTGGTACGTTTATAGAGTTGTGTAATAAAGCGTTTATGGAGGTATAGTTCAAGGATTGGAGGAGAGCAGTAATAGTACCCTTATGGGTAAGGGAGATAAGGGAACTGTAGAGTATAGGGGAATAAGTTTTATTGAGAGTGTTAGGGGGAAGATATATGCTGGTAGTTTGGTCGAAAGAGTGTGTCCGAGTGACTGAAGGACAGATTGGTAATAAAGGTGCGTTTAGGAGTGGTAGAGGATGTGGATCAAGTCTTTACATTCAAACAAATGATTGAGAAAATGATTGAGAAGAAGAATAAATTGTATTTAGGTTTTATGGATTTGCAACAGGCTTATGATAGGGTTAATAGGGAAGCTCTATGGTAGGTGTTAGTGATATATGGTGTTGGTGGTAGGCTTCTGAATGGAATCAAAGTATGAATGAAAGCGTGTGTAGAATAAATGGTGTCAATGTTGATTGGTTTAGTATTAATAGCGGAGTGAGACAGTGTTGTTTTATCCACTTGGTTATTCAATTTGTATATGGATGGGGTTATGAAAAATTAGAGGTGGGGGTGGCAGGAAATGGTGTTAGAATGATGGAGAATGGAGATGAGTGGAGGGTGCCCTACCCTATTATATGCGGATGATTTGGTTCTGTGTGGAATCTAAAGAGTTTGAGAGGATTGGTAGAGATTTGGCAGGGTGTGTAAAGGGGCTTAGTAAACATAGATAAAAGTAAGGTTATATGGTTGTGAGTGAGGACAGTCCTCAGTGTGAAGTTATGTTAGATGGTGAGCAGCTGGAACAAGTGTCTGAGTTTAAATATTTAGGGTATATGTTGGATGAGAAGGGAACGGATGATGCAGAGTGTAGTAGGAAAGTTGTGAATGGCAGGAAGGTGGCTGGTGCAATTAAATCGTTGGTGAATGTTAAGGGACTAAGTCTTGAGTGCGCTAGAGTCTTACATGAGGGTATGTTGTTACCTGTGTTACTGTATAGTATTAAGAGACTATGGTCTGGAATAGAAGTATAGATCTAAAGTTCAATGTGTTCAGATGAGTTAATCTTAGGGGCGTGTTAGGTGTGTGAAGAATTGATAAAATAAAGGAATGATCATATTAGAGAGTTGTGTGGTGTGAAGAAAGGGGTAAGTGAGAGAATAAATGAAAGTATGTTGAGATGGTTTGGTCATGTGGAAAGGATGGAAGATAGTCGGTTGGTTAAGCGGATGTATAGTGGTGAGTGTGTTGGGAACCGACCGGCTGGAAGACCGAAGAAAAAGTGGATTGAGTCAGTAAAGAAATGTTTGAAGGAGAGAAATGTGAGTTTGGCAGAGGCGAGAATAAAGGTGCTTAATAGGAGTGAATGTCAGGGTTTTGTGAGGGGGGTATGGTTGTGGCCCACCTGGGCCAAGGGATGAACCCCTACAGTGACAATATGCCATAGTGAGGGTCCGTCGCTGTCCCTTGAAGTTCTAGGGTGGATTTTCTAACTGCGACGAGTTCTCTTAATGGTACAGAGGGGGCGGTAAGGCTGGAATTTATTTTCGACTTTTGTCATATTCTTCTACTGCTTTTCTTTTTTCGATGCATGTCACGCACCTTACCTCACAGTCTTGAGAAAAAAGAGAAAGAAAAAAGATATATATATATATATATATATATATATATATATATATATATATATATATATATATATATATACTACTATACTCTACATATATATATATATATATATATATATACCTCTATATCATATATATACAACTTATGGTTATGACTCCATTTATTCTGACACTCAACCAGAAAACCATACCCTGTTATCAATAATCAAAAATAGCCTATCTTACCTTAACACCACAACCGAAACCATCAACTTAATGCATGATCCAATTCTTAACATCCAATCATTTACCATCCTCATGAATAAAATCTCTCATAACATAATAAACATACATTCCCAGTATTGTTGGCTGAACAATTGCAAACCCAGCTTAAACCCTATCAGTACAATAAACAATTTAATAATAGGAGGCGATTTCATCGCCCATCACACTGCCTGGTACAGAGAATATCCTTTAGATAACCTAGGAATTCACATTCTCCATGAACTAGATACCTTTAATATACTAAACTACAACCACCTTTCCTACCAGAATTCATCCTCCAAACAAACCAAAACATCTCCTGACATTACTTTCTCCTCTCCATCTCTCTTTACCAACAATACATGGAAACAAAAATTGATCTCCCATCAAACCACCTCCTAATAATAATCATATACAACAACAAAGATATTCAACCCCAAAATAACTTCAACTTTTGCTAACTACAAAAAAAGCAAATTGGCAGAGAAATTCACCTAATACATCGAATCACACTCCCTCTACTAGAAATCAGTAATTCCCACTCTCTACATAGATCCATAGAAATATCACCAAAGTAGTCCAAAAAGCCTCCAACTTTTACATAGACTACAACCCCTCATTAACACCTGAAATCTGTAGCTCGATAAAACAAAGAAATATCATTCGACAACAAAAAACTTTATACTCCAGATCTGACTTCACAAATTAACTCCTTAAACACACACATCTCCAATCTCATCTCCACCCATAAAACAGAAAAATTCAAAAAACACCTAAGCACAGAAAAGATAAAAAGAACATGACAAGTAATAAAACGTCTCCATAACTCCGAAAACAACTTTCCACCTACAAACGAAGCTTTGAGATGCTTAATAAAAAGCTGAAAGTGTCAAACACCTCCTGTTGGTGCTATAACTCTATCAAATCTCCTCTTGAGACCTGTGGCTCCACCTGGTGGAAGTTGCTGGATTTCTGAGAAATGACATGGACTCCCCAATTAAGGGGAGCCCAGGGCAATATATATATATATATATATATATATATATATATATATATATATATATATACATATATATATATATATATATATATATATATATATATATATATATATATATATATATATATATATATATATATATATATATATATATATATATATATATATATATTTACAGACCCATTTAAGGGTGGTGTTATCACAGTGCAGAAATTCTTGCAAGAAGCCAAATACATATCTGAATGATAATCAATGCGTATTGTGCCTGTGTGTTATTGTGTGTATTATTATTATTGGATTTACATGCCTTCCATTTCTAGAAGGTATCAACCGCTAAGTTGGATTTTCTTTATGGGACTATTCTGGAAATAAAATAAGTTAGGGCCTTTTTTTTATCTTTCAATCTAATATTTCGCCTGGCCACTTCCAGGCATCATCGGAGACGAGTTAAATTAATAATTGATGAAGCAAAATAAATATTATTTAAATATAATTGTGAGTAACATCAAATAACATTTTGTTAGAACTATCAAATAATTTAATCATTAAATAATAAACATATCAATGAAGATTCTATCTAGTCAAACCTAATTATGTCAAGAAAATTTTCCATTTCATTATACTTGATGTTTATAATTGGCTTGTGCTTTTATTAAGAGGGACTCAGCCAGCCTCAATTCAAAGAATTTTCCCGCTCGTAGAATGTCAAAATTAGAAATATCGAGATTAGGTTGGGGGTTTTATGTTCGTTTTTAAAGTGCTCAAAGATCTTACTGGACCTGTATGTTGTGAGAGGGTTTGAGAGAATTGGTAATAAATTAGATAAAAAAGGCATTACAACCCTCTTTCATTGGAGTGATATTGATGTACCACATGATTCATATTCTCCTTAGTCCCACTAGCTCTTTCAGAAAATATAGAAGAAAGTTTGGCTTACAGTAACATCTAAGTTTTATTCTTTAGTGTTAGATTTGGACTTGATGTGGTATTGAATTATTTTCTTAAACCTGAATTTTCATAAATAAATCTATCTATAGTTTGGGATCTGAAAAAAATGTCAAGCTATCCTATTATCTTCTGCTTTTCTTCGACAATTTTCTTATTTATAAAGTTTTAATGATTTTATCTAGTAGATATTGGGGAAAGTTGTATTAGCAAGATTCTGTTTTAATTTCTTGAGAGCTCTGCGTCGAAAAGTTTCCAGTCAGAGCAAATGGTGTAAGCTCTTGCAGTAAATTTTAATTAGGGCGATTTTGTAAGAATAACGGGTAAGTGTGAACTGAGAGAATTAGTATATAGGCCTTTAGTAGTGGTTTGACGTAAATACTTGTGGTGAGGCTCCACTTGGATCAAAAGGAGATGTTAACGTCTAAAAAATGGAAGGTTATTTTCAGATTTTTCAAAAGTAAATTTAGGACATAAATTTTGGAGTTCATCAATAAAGAACTTAACATCTTCATCACGTTTGAAAACAAGAAGGTGTCATCAACATATCTTAATATATATAGTCTGGGATTGAAAAAAATTATTTTCATAATATTAAGATTAATATTATCTTAATGCAGAAGATAATAGGGATGACTTAGACATGACATAAATCCCAGCTATTGATGAATTTAGTATAAAATAACTCCCAGGTTAAAGAAAATAATTAATACCACATCAAGTCCAAATCTAACACTAAGAAATAAAACTTAGATATTTTTACAAGCCATTGGCTTTCTTCTATAGCCATTGAAACTTTCTTTCTAGGAGAATGTGAATCATGTTATGTAGTATACCAATTCATTGTAATAAAGATGGTTAATGCCTGCCCATCGGGTATACTACTAATGAATTCTCTCAAACTCCGTATATCACAACATAGATACAGGTGCAGGTAAATACCATACAAAAACGAACATGGAACCCCAAACCCAATCTCGATATTTCTAAATTTGACATTCTACACCGTGCAGAAATTCTTTGAATTGAGGCTGGCTGAGTCCTCTTAATAAAAAAGCACAAATCAATTTAAGAATAATTATTTAAATGAAGAAAATTTTCTGAACATTTTTTAGGTTTGACTAGATAGAATCTCTTTATTGATATATTTATTATTTAAGGATTTAAGATTTACGTTAGTTATAAAAATTTATTTTGTTACTTCATTTATATTTAAAAAAACATTTGTTTTGTTTCATCAATTGTTAAATTAGTCTTGAACTCGTCTCCGATGATGCCTGAAGTGGCCAGGCGAAATATTAGATTAAAAGTTCAGAAAGCGGTTGTTCTAGAAGAGGAAATTGGAAAAGGCATGTAAATCTCATATTAAATTAGAAGCTGATATAAAATTTCTATTATTATTATTATTATTATTATTATTATTATTATTATTATTATTATTATTATTATTATTATTATTATTATTATTCAATTGTTTTTGTTGTTGTACATTGCATTCTTCGATCGAACACTGAAAAATTATAACTGAGGATCCATAATTGCAAAGTTGCCCATAGAAATATTTAAAGAATGAATTCTAAGAATGTATTTTGTAATAGTATCTTTGCTGAGGTTGTTGAATGGAATGAATTCTTAAATAAGAAATTGGAAAGAGAAGTTTGATTTTTTATGAAGTCAATTGTATAGGAAATAGGTTTTGTTGGTAGTTAGGGACGGAGAAGATTTTTATTTTTATTATTTACTCATTTAGGGAGATAGGTAAAGAAATATGAAACATTTACTTAGAAATATTTTTCAGGCGAGGGGTTAGATGTATAGCTTTTTATAATGAATATATATATTTTTTTTCATTTAAATTTAAATTTTGGGTTTGATGTAAAATTTTAACCTATAAATATAAAATAGCTTAAGGGGTTACGAGCATGTTATGTACAATTTAAAGAATCGGGAATTATTTAAAGCAATTTAAAGAATATAAAACCCAGAGGGTTTTTAAAAGGAAAATATATTTGAAGGTGATTGATAACCCCAAAACTCATCATGATAGAGGAACTGAAGTTTAAAGGTGGTGGTAGTCTGGTAGAAAAGGAAGATTTGAGTAAAAATAGTTATTAAATAAAGTAAATTTTGAGTTGGTTGTTAAGAAGGTTAAATGATTTTTAGATTTAGATTAGTTTGTATCAATTATCTGGGAGCAGAGCAAAATATATATTTTTTTTGTATAAAGTAAAGTACGGCAATTTTAAAATGATGGAGTTGGAGTTGGGCAATTTTAGGATGACGGAGCTTGACTCACTTATTTTAAAATAATGGAGCTGTTAAAAAAATTTAACTGATTTTGTCAACAATGTTTTGTATGATAGACTATGATGACTGATGTCTAATACAAGAGCTTGAAGAGTTGTGAAATCTCTCTGCAACTACTTAATCAATTTTT
>JABUQX010099562.1:0-35777 GCA_015478945.1 Trachelipus rathkii
GGAGATTAACGATAACATACATAACGCTTTCATCGTTCAAATCAGCTTTTCGCACGGGCACAATCGGCCTAATCCAAGGCTTTACACTCTCTTTCAACACCCTATTCGCTCTAACTTTCACACTGCTCTTCATCTCATTTCCGCAACAGGGGGAGGAAAGTGACGAGGTCGCTGGTATATGGGGGTGTCCTCCGATAATACAATACGGAATGCAGGCAACTGCGCACCCCCAAAATCCTCATCGCCTTTGCTTAGCGCTTCCTTCCTTTCCCACAACATTCGTACAATCTTTTGTCTCCTTACTTCATTCAAACCTTCAGGCAATCGCACTTTGTCAACCATTTCATCATATACCCATTCCTTCTTCTCAACATTTCCTGCAAACACACAACATTCATTATCTCTCCAATTTTCTAATACAAAAACAGAATATAAACTACCAACTGCATCACCAACCCTTATACCTCTCACTCTCTTCTTTTTCACATCAGGCACCTTCTGCAGACATACCCTAGGATTATTCATATCTAATATACCGTCAAATACATGCGCTACCCTTTTCACTTTATCTAGCATCATAACCATCCACCAGAAACATGTTATATTCTGGTCTACATCCACACTACATCGTATTCCATCTACTTTCACACTCACTAACTCCATCAGTTTTTCAAAGACATTCTTCCAGAGCAAACACTTCTCACACTTTTCCGAACTTTCACTTTCACATCCCTACCTTATTCACATACAACTGACATCTCCCCTCTTTATTCACCTTTTTCTCTATCATCATCCGATCTGGATGGATAACTATCCCATTCACACTCAAAAACTTATAACCTAACAACACATCATACTTCTCATTTATACTGTTAATCACATAAAAATCAGCCTCTTCCATACCTATTCCTCCAATCCTAACACTCTCCCTAAATTTCGTCACTACTGGTATCAACATGTTGCTTATCCCCTTAATATTCCCCTTTCCTGACTCTTTCTGATCCTCCCTTATATTCATTCTACCATACGCACTTTTATACACTACACTGACCATACACCCAGTATCAATCAAAGCTCTCACCTCAATACCTCCACAATACACTTTAATACTCATGCACTCATCCGCCTGACTAGCCAAAAACACATCCATACTCACACCATTTCTCACCATTTGCACTCCATTCACATATGAGGGCCCACCATCTGTAAACCCTGCCCTTCCTCGTTTCCCGGCCCAGTCCCCCTAACCTGATTATTCAAATTATTCATACTCACCACGTCATTCACATTCACAGTCCTATTACTGGCTACTGCTGCTGCCGGAACAATATTGGCAGTACCCCCACTACTAGCCATAGGCCTACTGCCTTCCCCCCCAATCACTCCCTGGTACCCCGGATTCATACTTCCCTGACGCCTAATACTCCAGCACATTCCAGCTAAATGCCCTATTTGCCCACATTGAGTACATGTATTCCGAGGAACCCTACACATTCTTGAAAAATGCCCCTCAATTCCACAATTCCTGCATACAGGCTTTCTCACTCTTCCACCTTGCTGACAATCACGTGCCCAATGGTCCATACCTCCGCACCTCCTACACCCAGTCCTTTGCAGGTCTGTGCAGTTCATGGCCATATGGCCCACTTGCCCACAACTGAAACAAGCTCCATTCGCCCACCTGCATTCTGATATCATGTGTCCCATCTTCCCACATCTGAAACACTTCACATCCCTATTACCTATGTTATCTCTGTTCCCGATCACATTTCCTCTCACATTCCCTTGGTTATAACCCCCTCTATCATTCACTTGTGCATTTACATTACCCCCCATTGGTCTACTTACATACACATCACCCGCATTCACCTGTCTATCATTACCTCCACCTCCATAAAAATCTTCTAAAAACTTCACCATCACCTCATAGGGGTTTGCTCTCAGAGCATCTCTATATGACTTGTACTGAGGAGGCGGTGAACCCCTCTCATTCACTCCCCTGCCACTATAAACATCCAGTCTTTCATTCTCCTCTCTCTCTCTTTCATTCGTTTCAAACTCTCGATCCTCTACTATCTCCAACACATCCTTCCAACGTAGTCGATCTCCCGCCCATCTCATTTTCTCCTTTCTCCTTGCATTTATAAATTCCGCCACTGCGGATGGAATAGTTTCTAAAACTCTTCAATAACCTTTTATTATCACTCACATCTCATTCCCAAATTTCATACGCGCCAACATTTCCAAAAAGATGGTGCATACATATCTAATCTTCACGTCTTTCCCCTTCTTAGCTTTATGCGAATGCATGCCACTTTTGAGATAATTTAAACGCCTAGGCTTTCACTCTTTCCATTGGTCGGCAAATATTCTGCTCTTTTACCACTTCAATACTCGGCTCACCGCTATAGCATGCGCCTTTATAAAAATCAAGCATTCATCCTTCCAAAAATTCCCCTACTTTTTCAACTCCAAAACACTTTATTTCATGAAATTTGTCCTTCACAGTATTTTTCATACTCCAGGAAAATTCACCCTACATCCTTAGTCCCGTAATCACATTATATTTGTTGTTCTAGAATGTCTAATCAGTAACTCTTTGGAACTTTGACATTGGAAGAGATAGACGAGTCCCTCTGACCTGGTATCTCCTCTCATAATTCACTCCCACTTCCTATTCGCTACTGCGTTAAAGAGTCTAATACTCTTAGCTCTAGCTAGCACTCTTCTTTCATGCCTTCTATTCTTTGCATCTTCTTCTTCTTCTTAATCCTCTTCTCTCCTTCTGCTTGTCTTCTTTTGCTCTCTCTTCCCATCCTTCTTTACATCTAAATTCACAATCCAATTCACCCCATGTCCACATTATCTTTTCACATTCTCTATTTATCTAATACCCTAGAGTAGTCTCTGATTTTATCTCTCCTCTAGGAGTAGAAGTCCTTTCTGTTATCACCTTTCTCCTCCAATCTTTCGGCAAATCTTCTGGTTTGATGATAAGTCATTCCACCACGAGAAGCCATTACTCATCCACTCGTGAAGAATTTTTTTTCCATTCTCTCTTCATTCTTTTTTTTCTAAGCTCTCTCATTCTTTCTGTAAATCGCTCACTCTTCAATTAAATCCTAATTCTCTTTCTCTTTCGAAATGCTTGCCTTCCATCTTTCAAAACCTCTAACTTCAATTCCTCTACTGTACTCTTCCTTACTGTCTATTTGTCCCCTTTGTCTTCCGTCAAGAAGGCCCCACGTTGGGCGCCAGAAATATGTGGTGGGTTCGATTCTCCACAATATGTGGTGGGGTTCGATCCCTCTCACTATTCGTTTTAAGTCGTGAGTCTCTTAACGGAAGAATAAAACGCAGGAGAAAAAAAAGAAAACACAGAACAACCAAAACAAATAAGAATTTATTAAAAAAATCACAACCCAACTAATTCTTCTCCACACAACACCCAATATTTATATAGTCTGATACCGATACAATCCGCCGATACCATCCGATAGCCGATACTTAAAAATAATTTAGTAAATTGACGGAACTCTTAAACTTAATATAAAATACTTAATCTAACAATTGTTAACCTTAATCCTAAAAATAATAACCTTAATCCTAAAAAACTGTTCAAAATAAAATGCATTTAAATTTATTTTTGTCTTTAGTCAGTTGTAGTCTGCACTTCATATAATATGTCTTTTTTTTTTTCATCGTTTAGTGTCTTTTTCTATTCTAATTTTCAACAACAATAATAGTTTTTTTCTATTTATTCACTATAGACTTAAGAGTTTGTTTTAGTTTATTTCTTTCTATAGTCCTTTTTCCTTATATAATTTCCAATAATTTCTTTTCTATTTAATTCTTTTTATTGAATCTATCGTTTTCAGTCATTTTTCTAATATCTATTTTTAAATTTTTTCTGTCTTTTACTGGGTTTCAGTTTATTTCTGTTAAGTCTTTTCTCTACTATTTCAATTTTTCTATTGAATAGTCTTTTCTCTTTCAACTGTTCTATTAAGTAGTTTTTTCTCTACATTAATGTCTCCTGCGGAGTGCGTAGATCAGCCGTCGATCCAAAGGTTCAATCCAATAACAGCCAAACAAAAGCCAAAAACAAAAAAAAGCTGGAGAGGAGAAGGAAAATAAACCTTCTAAATATTATGAAAACCAAAATAAAATAAATATAAAAAATATAAAATATATACCTAGACAAAATTTCAATAAATCTTAAATGACATTCTTTAATTTTAAATTACATTCTTAATTAAATTATTCAATTCAAATTGTATTTTAAATTACATTCTTAATTAATTAAATTGAATTAAATAATACAACCACTATATTCAAATTTATATTGCCTAAATTATATTACCAAAATATAAAACCATGAAAACAATAACTAAAAAGATGAAAAATATTAACGCATAAAAATTTAATTATTACCTGGATAATATCCAGCTTTTTCGTTTTTTGTTCCTTAATAGATAATTTTCGGAACCCTTGACTCTTCACCCCTAAGCAAATCCACTGATCCTAACGAAATAATTGAATAATAAACCATAACATAAATAAATAATAATAATAATATAATAAGCATATAGATAATAATAATAATAATAATAATAATATAGCAATAATATAGCAAATCCAAACAATAATAAGCAAGAAAACAAGCAAATCCAATGAAAATAACCATAATGAAAATAATAATAATAATCAGCATAATATGAATAAACATAAATGAATATAATATAATATTTCCTACCTCACAACTGACAAAGGACAATCTTGTTCCTCTTCCCAGCCTTAGGAAAACTCCACCGTCTCAAAGTCTAATAAGACAAACCCTCTGAATGATGACCAAAACTAAAATCAAACAAAACAAACCATAAAAATTAACTCATTTGATTCAATTAGAATACATAATAATAATATCAATAATAAAATAAATCATAAAAGAATAAGCAATAAAAGTAAAAAATAAATTATAACATAAAATAAATACGAACCAAAACTTTCTTTCATCAAACGTAAAAGCGTTTTTCTTCCAATTTACTGTGACGTCATACAGAAGCCAACAATTATTTAAACAAAAAAAATATACCCTCTGGTAGAAACCACTGTGCTTCAGCACTCGGGTATAACCCTAAAAAAAGAAAAAAAAGTCAAAGATAAAAAAACAAAACGCTAACACCCAACACACACCTTGCATCCTAGTGGGAAATTCGGAACTCTGCGCCGCAAGAGAAATAGACAGAAACAAGGTATCAAAACCGAAGAAAAAATAAAGAAATGATAGGGACCAGTGATCTTATCAGTTGAGCTCGTCACCCCCCCACTCTGATTCACACACCATACACTCCCTCAATCACTCATCTCACAATCCCTCATTCCTCAGCTACACAATCATAATGAATATAAACTACCTTTTACTACCCTTTAACGTGCTTTATCCCCTATGCAAGGGGTAACACAAGATAACCACAGGAAATCGACACTTTAAGGACGCTATCCAAACCAGCACCACACGTGTTTTGGCAGTTCGTTTTAATCCATGGCCCCCAAGTAGATAAAAATAGAATAATAATAGCCATGAAGAAATTGATAAACAACAAACAAAAATAGAACTTGTCTTCACATACCTGGAAAGTCCTTTGAATTCAATGGCCGCTGCCTGACTTATCATTTATCTCGGAACTTGTACTTTAAACTACTTACTACCTACAGATTACCACATCCCTCCCACCTAAGTTTGTATCATATTTGAACCAACCACACCAACTATCATTCATCATATATTCCATTCTTCTATAATCCCTTCTTCAAAACCCAATCATACTCTTCTACTCGACCTCTACTCCGCGTGCACGGCCTCCTAATTTCCTGAACTTCGTCCCTATTTTCACTTTCAACTTTCTCAACAACAACCAATTCATTCATTTCATTCATCCCCTCTAACCTACTTATCTTCCTTGACATTTCCAAAATTTCTTTATCAATCTCTCTCACCCTTGCATTCGCTTTTATCTCATTCACCACTTCATCCAATTCCATACAGAATTTATCCACATCTTCCACTCTCATATTCACACTCCTATCCCTAACATCCCTCAATCCTGCTAACACACTTTCACTCTCATCGAATGAAAACTTACATACAGTATACGTACTTCTTTTCAAATTCTGTTCATTTTCTCCATTATCCCACCAAAACCCCGAAAAATACTCATAATTTAAATCGTCCTCATCAAACAATCCTTTCAATGTCCCTGGTTTCATGCCTTTATGTTTCTTTTTCCTTATTTTCTCAACCAGCACTAACTCTTTCCCTTTCAACCACAGGTCATCCACTCCTTCCACATTCTCGTCCCTTTCGTCGTCATTCACCAAAAACTCATATACTGGGTGAGCCTTCAAATATCCAGGCGGCTCCCTCCATGGCCTCAACTGCATCTGATGCGCTCTAAACTCATTCACAATACCATCCTTCTCACTCGCTAACACATAATAAATAATAATAAGCAATGAAGCAATATGATACAAACAAACAAAAATAGACTTTCTTCACATACCTGGACATCCTTTGAATTCAAAGTGGCCTGCCTGACTATCATTCATCTCGGACTTATACTTTAAACATACTTACCTACCTACAGATCACCACAGCGATAGTTAGAAGGATCAGAGCGGCTACCTTTTTTCGGAATAGGTTGGACATGTGCTTGCTTCCAACACTGAGGGAAAGTGTTAGTATTGAGACATAGAGAATATAGTTGAACGGGGGCGGGGTTAGCACGGAAGCACACTCCTCAATAACTCGGGAGGAAATGCATCTCGGGCCACCGCCTTCCTAAACGTTCGTGATTTCAGGAGCCCATGCACCCGATTGAATGTAATCACAGGCAAGGCATAGGACACCTGAGAGGAGAAGGAGGAGGATGAGGAATGCCAGGAATCGTCGAGGTTGAGGTTAGAGGAAAATAGGAAGCCGAAGAGATTGGCCTTTTCAGTTGGAGAATTAGCAACAGAACCATCAGAGCGAATAAGAGGAGGAAAGACAGATTTACAGGAAGTTGTTAGAGATGTTTTTGGCAAGAGTGCCGAAAAGATTTGTCAGTAGGAGAACCAAGGAGTTTAGCGCACTTTCATTTGATGAAAAGCCCGTTTGCTCGTCGAAGAGATCCCTGCAAGATTTCTAGCTGAATGAAAAATTAGCTTAGAGTGATAGAGACGAGAAAAATTTTTCCACTCCCGATATGAACTGTCTCTAGCCTGAATGGCCAGAGAACAAGCACGATCGACCATGGATTATGAGGAGAGAAAGATTTAGTCGAAGAAGGAATGAACCTGCTCATCCATCAACCCGATTACAGTGCTCGCCCGCTATCGACAGAAAGTTAGAAGGTCCCAGAGACAAAAGCAGTCCTCCATTATAGTTGGCGTAGAAGCAACGCAAGGCCCCCAATCGGCCCGATCAAAAAGTGCCAGAAAAACGAGTAGGGCAGGATATGGAGCTGTTGGGAGAGAAAGTATTACAATTAAGAGATATAAGATTGTGGTCAGATTGCTGATAGAAAAGCGAAAGCAATTAACTTACTGATACTGAATTTAATATATAATATATATAATATACATATATATTATATATAATATATATATATATATAATATATATTAATATATATATATATGACTATATTATAATATATAAAAATATATATATATATACTATATATATATATATATATTATACGTATAATATATATATATACTATATATATTATATACTCTTATATATATATATATATATATTATATATATATATATATATTATATATATATATATATATATATTATATATATATATATATTATATATAACGGTATAAGATATATATATATATAATATATATAATTATATATATATTTATATATATATAAGTATATATATTATTATATATATATATATATATATATATATATATATATATATTATACTATATAATATATTATGTGGCTCAAACGTGAGCAGACGGAGTCGCATGGCACTGCCAATAGGACAAGCTGATGCTCATGGCCAGAAAAAAACATCAGGGTCCGTATTTAATTTTTAATTTACTCATGCCCTTCAACTCCTCATCTCATATTGTCTCAAATCTACCCTTCTGTCAGTCTCTTCTCTGCTGGTCAGACGACTGCTCCTCTGTCGGTTGGGAGATGTCGAGAGAAATCCTGGGAACCTCCCCTAGATATACTTACACTGTTGCCAACAACATTGTTGATTAAATGGTCATCATTGTGAAAGATGCCGAAAAATGGGTACACTTGACTGCTCCCATTTCGAACTGCCTTCCCGAAGAAATACACAGGCTTACCCTGCGCAATCTGTAACCCCCCTCTACTATCCAAAATCCTCCCCTCGCTACAAACAAATTACCCAATCACTCAATATACTAAAACGTCACATCAACAGTCTAACTAATATTCCATAGAACTCAATCATCTTCTCTAAAAACACAACATTCATCATAGCTATCCTAAGCAAAAGCCTCCCTCTCTTCCCCAAACACCCATCTCCCTCCGTTCTATGGTATGATCGCATTTTCTCCGCTTCCCAACCTCCTCACATCCTCTTACACTGATTCAAATACGACATCCCACCCAACTAGATATCCGTCCACTCTATTCTACCGACCATTAAATAAAGATACAATCTGTTCCATCCTTCTGAACAGGACCACTTAATAACATTTCAATTCTATATTCGGTCCGCCACTACCCAAATCCCCCCAAAAACTCACCGCCCATAATAATTAATCCACATTTCCAAATCTATTCTCTGAGGCGATTTTAACGCTCATCACTCCGCCTGGTATAAAGACTATCCCTTCTGACCCCCGAGGCAAACATATCCTTAACGAATTAGAATCCTTAATATCTCAATTCCAAAAAGCTCCCACACCGAATCCCTCCAAGGCAAAAACCAATCCCCCACCTCCGTGATGTCACCATCTGTTCCCTCCTTAACTCACCGACTAACCTGGGATCCCACTACTGAGCCTACACTCACACCACCTCCCCATTCTTATTTCTCTAACCTCCCCCACCAAACGCCCCAGAAAAGAGATCACATAGCATACACGTAACTACAAAAAAAAGGCCTTAACTGGCCAGTAATTGCACTGACCATATCGAACCCACATTTAACTCCACTCCAACATGACACGACATCCTACCACTCCATTATTTTAGTTACAATAACTTAATCAACCAAGTTCAGCTAACCTATACATACGCCAAGGCCACAGACAATCCTATAACCCAAACTCAGCCCCTGAAACCAGCCAACTCATCAACACAGAACTCGCCTCGAAACTTTAGACATATACCCACTCACACCAAGCCCAATAACAAACTCAATACCCAATCACCACTCATAAGCCAACACACTATAAGTTGGTTTTCAGAATACTTTACATATCTAACATTTCATGGCATTGAGTAAGTAAGGAACTGGCAAGTCATCAAAAAACTAAATAACTCGAAACAACCCCCCTCCCACGCAATCCCTCTCATTACCTGATAACTCCTCCCTTCTCCAAAACAACATTTAGCTATAAAGTTAAACATTATGGCTACATTTGTAGCAAAAAGTAGAAAATAGCAGAAAAATAAAAAAACATCTCAGAAAACTCCCCTGTCAGACCACAACTCCCCACCCCTTTTTACAACAGAAAGGATTTCAGAAACCCTTCAAAACTCTCAATAAATTCTTCCATATTCTAAAATTTACCTACATCTAAAACACCTCAGTGAAAAAGCACTCCTCCTTATCACAGAAATCTTCAACAAATTCTGGCAACTTAACTATATACCCCCAATCTGGAAAGAGCATAATATCCCAAAGCTCAACAAAAAAGACCCCAACTCCCTTTCCTCCTATCGCCCAATTTCTCTTCTTCCTTTTTAAGATTATCTTTAAACCTATTAAACAAAATCTTCCCTCTCATCATCCTACCAAGGTTTCCAAGAATGGCTTTAAGAAGCAAGCCAGTCCACACTACAGCTTTACCTCCCTCAACCAACAGCATCATCAAATGGCTCACCAATCCGCCTTGCCGCGAACAGGATCTGCCATTCTCACACAATTAAATAAAAAAAGCATTTGACATGGTCCACATTCAATCTTATTCAAAAAAATCCTTCACTCTCCCTAGAAATTAATGACAAAAAAATGGCTTTCTAAATTTTCTCACTAACCCGTTTTGCCAAGGTTTTTCTACAAAACAACCTATCACCTCCAATGTAATTACAAAACGGCATGCCACAGGCGTTTGTCTCCTTCCAATTCCTTTTCATCTTTTCAAGCAGACCTGCCATCCTTCCCATACCACGAAAACATCAACATACACAGATGATATCGAACCTCATTTCCCAACATCTACAGATGTAAATATAGCCACTCATCACACCCAAGAATTATTTAAACAAATTTACCCAAAAACTTTTGGGGGTTTCCTCCTTCCCCCTCAACAGATGACGCCTCCTCCCTCCCCCCTCAATCCCCATCGACTCTCCCCTAACCGCACCGACCGCCATTATTTCCTCACGCGGATATTTCCACTGAACATCGAATTCCTCTCCTAAACAAAACCCCCAAAATATTAGGACTTACTTATGACACACACATGACTCTCCCCCCACATCGACCAATTCACCTCATCAACCCAGCAAAACTAAACACCT
Organism: Trachelipus rathkii; assembly: GCA_015478945.1. NCBI lineage: Eukaryota > Metazoa > Arthropoda > Malacostraca > Isopoda > Trachelipodidae > Trachelipus > Trachelipus rathkii. The sequence goes on from JABUQX010099562.1 coordinate 10,736, forward strand.
TGCTGAACTCTTTCCAACATAAACAGCTACAAGAAAAAACACCCTTACCGACCACCTTATAAACACTCCTGCAGAAGCAAATATAAACTATGTTTTCCCCTGCATGGTTCCCAGACTGTCCGAATTAACTCAAAAAAATTACAAATCTCAAAAACACCACCCTTAGAATCATCACTGGATGCACTTAAATACGCCCCATTCCACATTTACATGACGGAGACTTACATTCCTTCCTTTCTCCACCACCTGGAGATGGTAGGGACTCATTCTACCGAGAAAACCCTAAAATCCACAACCACCCATCGTCAACAAATATTTTCCAACCCCTCCTGACACAAACTAGAAATCCCAACTCCTCACCAGCCAATCCTAATAATGATTATCTACACATTATTTCCCATCGGCTCCCGCCTCCAATAGGAATGGCTTACCCCAAATCCATACCAACTAACTAACGTATCTACAAAACGCCCAATTAACAATTTACTAACTCCCCCTCCCCAAATATTTCCCCTATAGAAGAAACACTGTCGCAGAAGAGCCAAGTGACCTCGCCCCGAGCAGATCAGGTCACCCCGCCCAAAACTCTTACAATATAATAGTAGATTAAACCTGGACAATGTTACTCCCACCTGCACCATGATGTCACATTTCCCAGGCACGAATAAGCACCTCCTTCTGGGGTGGCTCCGGCCTCGCTCCTGTGCTAACTTCTCTATATCTTCCCTTCTCAAGCCTGTGGAAGTCAAGAGTGGTGCCGGTGTAGGGGAGAGGAGGGTGCACTCGGATGAACCCAATCTAAGGACTTTGGCGCGCCCAAACAAAAAGAAATCCCGGATTAGTACTGATCCTGAGTCCCAAACCACCCAATAAATTTAGAAAGTGCAATCAGAAACTAAGACAGTGACAGAAATCAGAAACTAGAAGGGACAAGGTTAAATTGATTAATGGATTAATTCTGATAGGAAAATTAGTCTGTTAATATATCTACTTTCTATCTATTACTATAAAAGTGTTAGAGGTTAGTCAGTTAGGTTAATCTTAATCGGTTAATCAACCCCACCACTTTGGCTCGCGGTTAGCATACTTTCTCCTAACGACTACCGCATTATTTTTACCTGAACTTTCTATTTCGTTTCCTCTGCAACAATCGGTGAAATCCAGGTGAATCCAATCTCCCTGAAGACCCCTCCTTGAAAAGGTAAAGTCAGAGTTGAATACGTCAATCAGGGGAAAACAAAAACGTTTCCGATTAACGGTTTATTAAATTAAACTTAAGGGGAGGATGAAAACTAAAATGTTGATATCTGTTAACCGAATGTTTGAGTTCCAGTGTAGGGGTTAGTTACAACCTGGAACAAGAAGGTTAGTGTGTGTATGAAAAAGGATGCAAACGAGAACAATCGATTACTACTGAACTTTGTTGTTCTGTCTGAAGTTGCAAGATGTTCGGATATTCGAGTTCCGTTCTTCTGCGAAAGCACTTGACAGAGGGGAAAGGAACAAGCTTGAAGAAAGCAGCTCAGAAATAATCAGTCCCGCGGATAGCAATGGCGTCCCGTAATTAGCAATGGTCAAAGCGGCCTGTTGATAGCGATAAGCACGCTTGAAGAAAAGCAATCCAGAAATAATGGGTCCCGAAATTAGAAAAGACGGTAGCCCCGCGAATAGCAATGATGAAAGCGGCCCGCAATAAGCAATGATGGTAGTCCCGCAATAGCAATGAGCCCAAAACTAGCACCTGTTGGAATATAGGCAATAGGCATATGACATATAATTAGTTAAATTTGCTCCATAGCAATAAACATAAAAAATTGAATGAACACTGAAGTATGGCTTACCCTAGGGTATTATAATAAAAATCCCTCCTCGAGGGTGTATCCAAGAGTCTGGGAATGGTCTGGTCTGGAGCTGTAGACTGATAAAAGAAAAAGAAAAGCCATACAAAATCACAATAGAGCAACAACACATATCTATAAAGAGAAGAAGCTATAATCCACATAAACATAAAATCTTACTTCTTCAAGTATGTGGTATCCTTTTGTCGGCAAAGGAGATAACATCAATAGTGTGGTAAGCCAATAAATTGGGCCACACGGGAAAATATTTACAAATGCTGGAATTGACTAGTCTACTATATCAAAATGCCTAAAGAAAGACGTAATTAGTAGTATGGGGAAAAGAAACTAATTAGTGATTACAAGTGCATATAAATATAATAAAATAATAATACACCAAAATATATTAAAGGTGTACTGCTTTTACATATATTAGGGTGGAGTTGGAGCCACTGCGACAGCAACCCCAAAACCGGCTTCCTGGAAGCTGTGTGGCCCTCCAATTGAGGTGGGCCAGGGGCAGAAGTAAGTAAGTAGAGTTATATATAGTATATATATATATATATATATATATATATAATATATACTATATATATATATAATCAATATAATATATATATATATATTATATTATATATATATATATACTATATATATAATAATATATATATATATATATATACCGTATATAACCTGTTAGGAAGGGCTTCCGCCCTGTCAGTTGGTCCCAGCAATCATTTCTGGAATGAAACTCTTACCTTTAGAACAGTCTAGACAACATTTCTCGCGTAAGATGATTTTCCCGACGCCGTGCCTCGAGTTAAACACTCTCAGGTAGGGTTTTTGCCCTTTCAGTAGAACCTAGCCAATCTCTTCCATTAGGCTCAAACTCGTTCTCTCAGAGCTCTCCAGAGGATTTTGCTCTTCTAGGCGCATAAGAATCAAACGCTGTTCAAGAGCTAATTCAAGCAAATGAGAAGGGACGGTTTGCTACCTGTGCCCTATAACATGCAAAGGTCTTTAATATGTCTGACCGCTCGACGAAACATCCAATCTTTCTTTGAACACAAATCAATTTTCCATATATATCAAATCATAATACTAGTAATATATATATATATATCTATATATATAATATATTATATATATATACTAATATATTTATATATATATATATATATATATATATATATATATATATATATATATTATTATTTTTATTATTATTATTATTATTATAACACTGGGATTGAGATTCAATCCCGACGGTGAGGTTCCACTCTCCAATAGAATCGATGATGGAAGAAGTTTCAATTGAAGAATTTAGAAATAAGAATATGGCAAATAATATGTACCATACCTGATGAAGTAGTAAGGAAGTTTCTTTTCTAACTGACGTTTTCCAAGAGAACAAGAACCACCTTAACTATTGTTTCCGGATAAGTAGAGCTATAAACTTTCTCTACACGGAGGGAGATAGTCTCCGGACTCCGTGGGCCTGCTTGCTTGATGACGTTTCTGGGGAGGATTGTGAAATTTAATTTTTAAGGAATATTATATTTAATTCAGGCTCTTTCTCGTGTAATATTTCATATATATACGAATAATAATTTAATAAACAGAAATAAAAATTGTTTTGATAATCTTAACATTTTATGAATTTTTTATTACTTTAGAAAATGTACAAAAGGGCAATGTTTTGGAGGGATGGATTACCAATAGATGATAATCCACTACTACGACTTAATAGATACAAGTACGTAGCTTGATTTGGGAATTTCAGGTATGGGATAATCACCACACGGTGATATAAATAATTATATACAAGATATGGTTATTACCGAAGTAATAATCAAAGATTTTAATTAACAGGTGTCAAAATAAAGATATTAACATGGATTATAATCCAATGTTAATATAATGTTCTAGGTACGAAGCTAAATCAAAGCTTTAGAGACAGATTACGAGAGGAGTACAAATTTAGTTTCTCAGAGATTATTCATGCTCAATGAATTACATATTTTACGATACCACAGTCTAATAATATAGTCAATGCCAAGTGAAGAAAACCACCTTACTTGATTGTGCTTGTAGTAAGCGTATAGTAGAAACCAACGAACGAACGAACATTCTTGTGCGAAAGAAAACGTACGTTGGAACATAATCTATTATATTATGTTATATTATATATATATATATATAATAATATATATATTATATATATATATATATTAAATATATATATATATATAATATATTATATATATATATATATATATATATATATATATATATATTATTATATAATATTATATATATATATATATATATACAAAGGTGGGGCAACCATTAAGGAGAAAGTTAATCGGTCGTTTAATTTCTTAAGGTAACAAAAATTAAACGCGTTAATCATTAAAGCGTTCATCGGTAAAGAATGTAGCGGAAGTTTAACCGTTAACGTTAACCGTCTTCATTTTTTTTTTGGTTTTTTTTTTGTTTACAGTTATCACCACAGATCACCGGGCAGAGTGGCAGAGCCCTATTCAGGGAGGGTATGTTGCACGCCAAAATTTCATCCGCAAGCGCAAATTCGCAAGATGAAGCATAGAGCGCAGGCTTTAAAGTAAGGGAGATTGAATTCAGCAGGAAACACAGAAGAATGGAAGAGAGTTCCACAGAACAGTGGTGAAGGAAACACCGCAGCAAACTAGCCTGGAGTTACCAATAATCTACACAAAACTGTAGCGCAGATACAGCACCCTCCTTGTGCTACTGAGGGTCGTTCGTAAAGGTGTGGGTACGTGAGTGGTAAGTTACTCGAAACCTGCCGCTGCGATAACCTATAGACAGAGAGATAAAGCACGCAACATCGCGCCGCACAGGTAGAGGTTGAAGTAAACTGGAAAGTACATAACAGTTTATAAGCACTTTTGGCTTTTGACTCGACCCTGTCCAAAAGCCGGGTTAAACCAGAGCCCCCAGATATGAGAAGCAGTACTCTATACAAGGCCGGATGAACCCTTGTATAGCTGGAGTAACTGAGAAGAGGAAAAAAAGTCTTGCAGTCTTAACAGAACTCCCAATTTCTTTGAGGCCGCCCAGCAACTGTTGTGATGTGAAGTTTCCAAGACATTTTTTTTATTGTTACGAAATTAAGAAAGTATGAATAAATTGGTTTTGTTTTTCTTTTTATTATTATCATAATGATTATTGAATTTTGAAAGATAAGGTTTTATTTATTTGAAGGTTTAGGTTTAATTCATTTCTTTATGTTTTATTACATGCACACAAATGCATGCCTACTTTTATGTTTAGGCATTGTGTGTGCATGAAGATTTATTATTTATTTATATATTTTGCTATATTTATGCTATTTGCTATATCTATATTTTGCTATATTTATGCTATTTGTTATATCTATATTTTGCTATATTTATGCTATTTATCCTGCAGAATTATACTTTGTGAACTAATACCAACTGGGCATTTCTATCGGAATTTACCAACTATATTTCTGATTTATAATAAAACTTGTAAGGTATGATGATAAGTTATTGGAGTAAAATGCTTAACTAATGGTTTTTGTCAATATATGAAATTGAAGAATATATAATGGTCCATTTTTATGTTTATAAAAGAGTAAGTTTTATGTCTTTGTAAGAGATTTCTCCATTCAAAACTACACAAAAGCCTCACAGATAATTTGTAAATTAACAGGTAGGTCTTTTCAGTATAATTCCCACATATTTATTACATTGTTATCAAATTTGTTCATTTAGTTTCTCATAACATTTCTGCCATATAGAAAATTATCAAATCTGTTCAGTTAATCTTGTACTCTGGGTAGTTTTCAGTTCAAATTAATAGTTTAAATATGGCTTATTAGTTAAATTCAAGGGAAATACCTAACTATATGTATTTTCTTCCAGGTTTTATGTATATGTTTTATTTTTACGTTTAAGTTTTATGTTGGTGTCTTAAGTTTGTTTATTTAATTCGTTCAAGTACAGGCTCACACTTTCTGGAAAGTCAGGAAAGGTCAGGGAAAATGGTCAGGGAAAGTCAGGGAAAAGTTTTAAAATATGCTGAAAGTCAGGGAATTTCCAAAAAAGTCATGAAAGTCAGGAAATTTTTAAAATTTCCAAACATATGAAGAATGATCCATGGACCATGTTACATATTTTGATATATTTTTTTTCCTCTTACTGTATAATTGTGGAATGAGAGATGTATTTGATAAGTGAATGAAAAGGATGGGCGAGGAATGACATCCCATAAATTTACTTCTATCCTGTTTCTTTTTATTTTTAGTTCACTTTTACCTACTATTCTTCCTATTCTGTTCAGAAGTTGTTCCAAGTTCATCCTCCTCGATTGAAGGTGATTGGTATATGGAAGTGGGGCAAATTATTAAATTAGGATTTGATATTTACGCATGGAAATGCGACAGTGGAAGAGGAGGGTTTTTTATAAATTAAGCAATTTTAGTGGAGAATCTGAAAAGAACATAGTCTGATTCAAAGAACAGTGCACAATTTATAAGATCTCAAGAAAGTATTCACAAAGTTCCTATCACTCAAAAATGTTGACAAATGTAAGAGCTGCTCAATAGAGATATGAAGAACATCTCAAAGAAATAAAAACAGAAAGAAAAAGAAGAGAATAAAAAGATTGAAAAAAGAAAAATATCCATACAGATCAATAAACTTGAAGAGCAGAGAAGATGTTAAACTGAAGGCTTTAACAGAAGAAGCCGCTATAAATCAAAAAATCAAATGCTTGAGAAGAAAAGTTAATCTAAATCTCCACATTTAGAACTTTTGTGATTACAGGGGACGCTATTCACCTAGGCTATTAATGTGAGCATAATTTATTTTTCTTTTTTGTATAAATAAAACTGTTTTCTTTTGAAAAAATAAAAAAAGGAGTGCTTTGGACGGCTATGGGTAAGGTATAGGCTTATTACTAAAAAAAAAAATATTTTTTTAAATTCATCCATGATGATGAACAATTTCTAAAGTCAATAACTTAATGTATGAACTGAGTAAATAGGTTGCAATAATAATTATTGATATTTTATTATTATTAAAAATAACTAACACGCTGGTCAGGGAAAATTTGCAGATTTGGTCAGGGAAAGTCAGGGAAAGTCAGGGAAATCAAATTCAAAATTTTAGTGTGAACCCTGAAGTAGAAACTTCTCAGTTTTGGGCAAACTTTTGTCTTGGGTTTAGTTTTGTTCCGAACAATCCTATCCCTTGGGCTAACTTTTGTCGGAACTGGAAATTTTCGTCATAGTGGAACTAGCAAGCTGAGTTACAGATAACAAGATAAGCTGGTTTATCAATTCTCAATTCATTAACATTCTTTACTTTGGTCTAGTTATTTGGGAGAGGTTATACGGATTAGTTTAAATTATAAAGGCAAGGTCATTTCACTCACTGTCGTATTTATTATATTTTTGTTTTCATAGAAAATTCTGAATTCTTCCAATTCTAGAATCACTTAAAGAATAAAGCATTTGGTTGTTTAAATGAGTTAAATAATGCGACTTTATTATGTCCTTTGTAAATTCCAGATTCCCTTACTTTGTTATTTAACAAAGTAAGAAGTATTTTCTCTCTTCATTATCCTGTCTTATTTATTTATTTTATTTATTTATTTTGTTCTGAGATCGATAATTAATTGCTTCTTCATATCATCCCTTTCCTTTTGTTTCCAACATACACCTTCTCAAAGATTTCTATAACAGCCGTGACGCCTCACTGCTATTATTATCCGCCGTACTGTTTGTCAATGGTTCAGGCGGACATCGCTATCTTCTTCCTGTCTCGGTTCTTCCTTTCGATGAATATCCGATTTCATACGTGGTACACGAGCAGTCCCTGTGTCTTACCCGCTGGAGGTACCTGGCTCTGCGCGCCATCCGCCGTGTCATGAGGGAAATTAAACAGCTTGCCTGTTTTCGAATTCACTTTTTATATCTTACGGGATTCACATCAAGACTTCTTTCAATGGAAGGCCATTTGGTCTGAATTAACTTTTTAGGTGGTCAAATAATCCCTTCAAGTACCTTAATTCTGTCAGAATACTTTTCCCCTCCATAAGCTTGGATTAAGTTCCCTAAGTTTGAATAAAAACCACAAAAAGGGATTGAACACCGACCCTCCCTTGCATACAATAGTTAATTTATAGTATGTCCAACAGGACTGTTCTCACAGCCAACGCATCTTTCCCGGATTCAACATTTCACCATCCTACAATTCTCTGGATTCGATTCATCATCCACCTTGAACCATCTTTTGTTAAATTCATAAAGAACTAATGTATATCATCTGTAATAATTCATTGTAAATAGTTCATATTCTGATACTATACCATACCATATGTTTGAATTGACCTTAAGCTTTTGCCCTACCTTTGAAATAAATTTTTTATTAAATTAAAAAATATTTTTAAATAGGAACAACCAACATAGTTGGACTAATAGGTATTGTTAGAATTTCAAACCCATAAGGTTTCATAAATCATTAAAGCTCTTTTTCTCTGATTCTTTGAATGAGATTTAATAATAAGTAATCTTAAGTTTATTAGTAAAATTTATGGTCATATTTAGTTCTTAAAGCCTTTTTCATATTGTAACAATTTCTTTAACTTAATTTACTTAAATAATATTTAAAAGCTAGTGACATTATGGCCAATTAATATTGATAAGGAAACTCAGGAGCAGCTGGCCCAGTTTGTAGCAACTGAGCTTAGCCCTCCTGAGCATCTGGAACCACTACCACCAGGCATAACACCTTCGGGGGATGGGCTTATCCCTGCTAGTCATGTTAACAGTATTATTAACGATTAACCGATACACTTTAATATGCAATCGCTGACAAAGCTCAAGCTTTAGCTGACTGAACAACGAATGTACCTCAGCACGAAATGCACAAAGCTGTGGGATGCGGATGCGGAAAGACGGTTGCGTTCCAGCAAATATTATGTATCAAATGTTCCAGAATTTAAACCAAAACTAAATGTGGTTGGGAGTATGAACCAAGAAAACAATCCAGAACCAGTAGTTAGTAGTGGTTCTACAGCAGTGAAAGCGTCGGTGTCACAGGGAGATCGCGTTTGGTCCACTCCTAAGGTGACAACTCAACCAATTTTTACAAGTGATAGGTTAGTAAATGATGTAGAAAGGAATCCACCTAATCCTAGTTTAGTTTTTCCACCTCAATCACCTCGACAGGGTACTTTGCAGCAACAAATTAGTTTGATGATGCAGGCTATTCTGTTGCTTACTGAATTGGTTAAAACATCACAAAAAACAAAAGTCTTGGATCCCGGTAAGTATAAATATGAAGCCGATCAAGATTTTGTTCAGTATTTAATACATTTTGAGGCTTATTGCTCTCATAATTATCCGAAATCCCCACAACAATGGTTGAGATACTTAGGAAGACAGTTAGAGGGGGACTTTTTGCAATTATATAATTTAATACTTAAGAATGATCGGAATTACTCGGTTAAATCTACTTTGGTAAAATGGTATCAACAAAAGGAGAAAAGAAAAGATCAGTACAGACTTAAAGCTTATCACTCGGCCGTATTGACGAAAGGTGAAAGTATTGGAATGTTTGCGCTGCGGCTGGAACAATTAGCCACTAAAGCGTACAACGGCTTAGATATGCGCGGGCATACCTCTCTTAGGGAAGCTTTTCTTCTAAGTTTACCACCTTATGTGGAAAAGAAAATTAGGGAGTATTTATTGGAAAACGAAGATGATTCAGACAAATTAATACCATGGGAGAAAGTTGTATCACTGGCAGATAAGTATGATCATGAATACTACAAAGGAAGAGTGGAATTACCAACCCTCTTACCCAACAAAGATTATAAACCAACTGATACGAAGAACAAAACTACCAACATTGATCTCAATGAGACTATAGAGATAGATATTGTAAAACCAAGTTGGGCAGAAGCCTTAAATAACGAGAAAAAGGAGAATACCCAATCTCGTCAATATGAGAAACCGAGATTTAACAATCCAAATAGAAAAAGAAATATTGAATATAGTGGGAATAATGGTGTAAACGCTGTACAGAATAGAAATTTAAATGGATTTAATCAGAATAATCGGAATAATTGGAATAGAGGAAGACAATTCCAGAACTCGAACGGGAATTATAAGTCACAAGCAGATAGAAGTCATTTGTGGTGTGACTATTGCGACATCCCAGGTCACATCATGGATGACTGTTATAAGTTTTTAGGGATATGTGCCTACTGTAAAAAGAGGGGACATATCCGAAGTGAATGCCGATCATACGGGATGAATGTTCAACAGAAATCTCCATCGCAAGATACCCGTAAGTGCCCTTTCTGTAAAGGTCCGCACGCAGGGATTAAGTGTCCCACCAGACTTGATAATCGGAGCTCGAATCGCCAACAACCAAATAGTAATTCAGCCCCTTTCATTCAGCCTCAGGCTCAAGGAGCGATTAGTAAAGTTTTACCAGAAGCTAATTCTTTAAACGGATTAGCTCCACAGGAATGAGCCAACCTGTGGAGAACCCTTTAGGAAAAGTAACAGATCTTAACGAAACATATAATAATACAGCGGCTCTTTCGATCGATATATATCAAACCCCGATGGAAATAACGGAAAAAGAGAATGTAAAAATGAATATAGAAGAAATTTCGGGTGAGGTTAGCCAAGACAACGTAGAAGTAGAACAAATGGGGTTTTTGACTCAAATGGGAGGATTCTTTGATGAGGATTCACAATCCACTAACTCTGATACCGCCAGTGCAATAGGGGATATGATCGTTGAAATCAACCTATGTCAGGCAGAGATAAACCCTAATCGTAAATCGCCACTATTATGAGTGGACGAATGGGTACCATATTGATCTCGACTATGGTGCAAAATCGCCAGAGTGCCAATGGTTGAATTGGAGATAGTAGGGAGCAGTACGAGGCAGTGCATACGAGTCGAAGAGATAGATAGATTGTCTACGCCACACAATCCTATCACATGATGATTCAGACAGAGTTTAATTTGCTCACCATCGGACCAGTTGGATCAGGCATACGTGGTTTTCGGAAATAAGTGAGAGTGCTGATTTCAACCCCATCACTCACTATAGCAGATAACTTACTTTGTATAATGGGAGACGCAATTGTAGGAGCATTACCTGGACGTGTAGATTTAGAAGAACATTGGAATTGTGAAAATATTTGCAGTATGTTACCCACTCTATGAACACGAATGATCGTCTTTATTAATAACTTGCGGACTCTGGAGGTGTGCGCCTTGCGAGTGAAGTAATAGGCATCTCATTTCGTTTAATAAACGCACTCTGAATCCAATGAATGCTATTTATTACATTATTCCATGATTAAAAGGGCAGGAGCATGACAAGATGATGGGAAGGACACGATTGATTTTTGAGCTAGAGTGTGTGGTGCTTGTCGGCCAGTGTCTGAAAGGAAATTTTGATAATAATAATCATAAGGTAATGCCTCTGAGAATACAAAGTTTTTCAGTGGTAGGTTATCTTAAAACATATAGGAGGAAGATATTTCTATATTTAAGCTGCGTTAGACTGGAAACCTACCACGCTCACTCCGAGAAAATGATTCGGTATATGAGATAAGGTCGATCGTAATAAAAGAGTATTATAAACAAACAATACTATTCTAGATGACTGGCAATTTTTAACATATGAGCGATATACGTAAGATGAGTATCTGCTCCCGAAAATGCACGATTAAATAAAAAAGATTTCAAAGAAGTTCAAATACAGATGTTGATCAGCAAATCCCACTTTGCGAGAGCAAGCAAGAAGGGCAACTGAATGATGGATCTTTGATGGAAGTGGTGATATGGCTTCTGTTTGTATTCATGTTATAAATAGTAATAAAACGTATACTCTGAAGATGTGAGATTAGATTGTCTCATGATATGCTTTATCATATCTTTAGATATAAGGTTCATTGCGGAGAAATAAAGTACACTCTCTCGGCACTAATAATTGAATAACAATACTCTTCCTTTGCATCTCCAAGAGTAGAATCACGATTTGATCCTCGGTATGTATATGCGGCCTTGCATCCGTGTCAACAGAAATATTTGGTCAGACACGGAAAACTGAGAGTATGCGAAGTCATAATAAGATGAGACAACCAGTATCAATAGTCTCTCAAAAATTCTCTCGAGAGTCTCGTATAAATAGTTGATGTAGATCGAGTGTCCATCTATGAAATAACTTGTAAGAAATTGCCAATTGCAATCCGTAAGAAGAACCAAATATAGCGGTGTGTCACATAGTAGTATTGTAAGATGATGGGTATTCGAGTTGTTCATTAATTTTCTATTTCCAAAGAGTGGCGTCAGCGTGGTAGTCACACTTATGATGATAAATAACAGCTCAACCGTCTTTCACAAGTCACTATTCGGATCACATCATCGATGAGCAAGCGTTTTTTTAGTGTCATTTATTTGCGCAGATAGTGGATTGCTTTCTCAAGGATTTTTAACTGATTAACGGAAACGGAATTTACAGGCTAAAAAATCTACCCAAAGGAACGAGAGGGGAATACGAATTTTCATACTATCATAGACATTAATCTAAGAACACATCTCCTCTCACATCACGCTGCTATAATGTCATTTGAGTAATCGTGAGACACACATTCGTTAGGCACGACATTATCTGTTTAGATATATTTGAAAATATATGTGATTATTAGATGAATCTTGAACTACATCTTACTCTCAATATAACATGGAAGCGTAGAAAATTAGCTTTCTATTACTGTTCTTGTATCATGATCTCTAACAACACTAAGGCTAGTGCTTTTACAAATATATCGACGAGTATAAATTTCTTCTGCTATTTGTCTTTTCATTGTTAAAGCTCTGAATAGCACAGAACATCTCAAAATTTTTCTCCTCCCAATATTTGGTGTTAGTGTATGTTTGGAGTTAAATTTTTTCATATACGCTATTTGAGATTAGGACTATAGGTTTTAGGAGAATGCCTCTAGAAAGAGAGATTTTTGATAATCTACTCCGTTAAAAGGTCAATAAAGGTAGGTTTATTACCATAAAGTTTAAATAAATTAAATATTGGGAGGGGGCCCTTATAACCGTTGAGAGTTACGAAGTAGGATGAATGAATAACATCTCGAGAATAGTTTGTGACGTTTGTATAGACTTAACAAAACACACATGACTTAGAGCCTGAAAAAAGTCCACTTTCTAACTCTAAGAGATAAGCGGTGGATTGATATATTATTCATAATAACGTCTTTTACGTCGGCTTATTTGTAATGTTCTTAAGATATTCAGTGAATTATGTAGACAATATATAATTTGACAGAAAAGTCTGGAAAGTAGGATGGTTAAGTTTAGTGTAGAATAATAGGAGAGGTTAGAGAGATGAGAATACAAACTGTGTGAAAGTACACCACCACCGAGTGATTAGAAGTGAAAATCGATAAAGCTCACAGTAGATACGTGATGTACAGAAGTAGATTCATAAGAGATGGATTGTCAGGGATAACAGAGATGCCATTTTGCAAAGCGGTTTGGCTTAATATTCCATAGAATGCCTTATCTACTAGCAGTTACCCAACAATATACGAAATTATGTTATATTGCGACTTCACTAATAATCTATTAACTTTGAATTATCGATACAACTGAGAAAAGTGTCTTTGGAGGAGATCACCTGTTCTTATATTAATAAACGATAATTCCTTCTAATCGACTATAAGTCAATATGAGAGGATAATAATTTAATTATAAAAGGTTACCACTTAGAGAATACGAATGATTCAGAGTCCTGCATTGTCTGTCATACGAGCAAACAACATAAAACTACGAGTATGTAGGGTAGTATTGTCGTTAATCATTAAGTAAGATTGAAACCAAGGATAACACATCCTTCTACGATTTATTCTCTAATTCTCGTTCGTGTTTGGATTTTTAGGGATGTGTGTACACTATCCAGCCTTCTTTAACTTCATCAGAATCAACCCTATACACGTTTTATCAGGTCACTTTCAAATAAATCCTGGACCAGTAGGGCGGTCAGTGACCAAAAAACATACAATTATACAATACATCAACTCTGACAGGTACTCATATCAAATTATTAGATTGTATTGCTCGGAGAATACGAAGGGGCAAGTATATTAACCTATCATTCAAAACTAAGATAATATTGAGGTTATCTTATACAATTAGAAAATTATTAATTACATAGTGACGGCAGAAGAGTAGGGTAGCTGTGAAATTATCTCAGTTTCTCAGTTGGTTCATTATATATACATCTGGTAAGAAACTACCTAGTGAGATTATTACTATACATTCTAACCATAGGTGAAAATATTTTATCTTATATCATAGTATTCAATACTCCATCTAATACAATCTTACCTCAGTCATATACTCATATATACAGTTTTTCTAGGCGAGGTATAATTAGGAAATCATATATCGCCACAGATGTACTCATATCATGAGGGAAGAGAGATGAATAGTGATCATTGTTCCGTGGTTATATTTGGAAGACCCTTTTGGTCGGGTATTAAGACGTCCTGATACAATAAACAATGGATACCTGTTGAGGATTTACCTTATTCAGTAAACCCATATAGAATAATCAACCAAAGGAACCAAAGTGAGAACAGAGTAAGAAGGACATAATCTGATATTGATTTTAAAATAAAGTTTTCGTTCGCAATTACGTTGTTTACTTATGAAAAATTAATCAAGATATTAAAGATTAATTATAAAGTAATTCAATAAGAACTATGCAAGTTTTTATCAGTATAATTTGTATTGAATACGCCATATATGACTGTCTTATTAAAATAGAGATTTCTTAATTCAGGATATAGTGAAAATTATTGCTGTGACTAATTATTAATAACAGATTTAGTAATGTATTTTTTATTTTTATGCAAATATAAACAAAGAAAATATATAGATATATATAGATATATATATAATAATAAATAACGATATTGTTGCTTATTATATATAATGGTATTTTCGTTAGGTAAATATAGTGCTCAATTGTGATATAGTAAAATATAAGATATGGTTATATTTATCGATATAAGTGAATTAATAAGTGTACGTATATAATAGAATTCTCATTCATTTGAGGAAAATATGTGTATATATAAAATGAAATTTTTGCATAAAATATAATGATTTTCTCATAAAAAAATTAAGAATATTAATTATTCTAAACTATATTTAGAAAACTAAACTATGTTAATTTAAGATCTGTTTATTTTTTTTGTCCTCACAAGTCAAAATCAATTACCTTAGTAAATACATATACCTATTACTCACTAGATTATGTGTGTTGGTTATTGAATTGGGATACCTATCTCTAATTGTGATTTATTTGCTTATATAAAAATTATTAATATCATATTAATTAGAGAATGTAGTATATTGGCCCCTCAGATTGTGTACAAAAATAAGCATATATTGATGAAAAATGTGAAATCCTAAAATAGGAAGAGTGAGGGATTATCTATTTTGTTTTTTGTTAAAGTATTGTAATTATTGTAACATAAAAAAATATATAAATAACCTAAATTACTTATACGCTTCATAAGAGATATTACTCAAGGTATTGTCGTTCTTATAATATATAATATAGATATAATTTTTTAATTATGAGTGCCTTATATCGAATGACACGATTTAAAGATGATACAAAGAAGTAAATCATCTAGAGAGTAAATTGTTGTAAATGTGCTAATGCCAGGAAATAAGCATATGGGTATTTAGTAGTTTGTTATCCTATCTAACACGCACTCTATTCTAAAACTCATAACTAATTCCTTCATGTGATGATGCTCGACTCTTGGATATCTCTTCCATGTATGAAAGATCTTTATCTTTAGAAATCGAAAACTCCTATTAAAGTTCTCTGATATAGTTTTTATTTACTTCCCATGTTCTTTTATCTGTCATTCGTATTAAAATTAATCTATATATAAGTATTTCTCTTCATCACATTATAGTAATAAGCTTTCATTCTTGTAATAATTTGCAACTTTATAAAAATAAATAACAACATCTTTTAGCTTTTTGCTGGATGCACGCGAAACTGTGAGCTGAGTTTTGTTCTATACTATTTTATTAATATATAGATTCGTTGTCCTTGTGCTTACTGAAAAATTCAGTTATTATGCTTCGGTTAGCTAACCCTCTGCGCAAACGAGAACGGTTTGAGCATCGATACATATTTATTGCATACGAATTATCAATATAAATTTGTTATAAATAATTAACGACTTTATATACAATGAAACAACTAATTCCTATCAAGTGCTACTCAGTCTAATAAATAGTAAGATAAAATGTGGATTGAAAAAAATAGTGCCCCAATAAATTTCTAGTTTGATTAGATATTTGAAAATATGAATTTATGTCTAATATATATAGAAATATTGTAAATTTTGCTCTCCTCAATAGACTCTTTCCTAGAATATTTGACCTGGTGGTACTGAGAGTTTGTTCGATGCAAAATGCTTTTTTATAACTGCATTGATACAGACTAGGTTACCATTATAATTATATATTTTACCATAGCATGAGTCATGTTTTATTCCAGTTGGTTAAAGATTGTTGATGATAGAGGTTCGAGCAGCTAGGCATATTTTTGATAAAAAAATACAACAAATCATACTGCAAGCGTATAATTGCATGACAATACGGTAATATTAAGTTCACGAGGACTGATAAGAGATATCAAAGATGGATGATCCATTATAACGGCGTTGTGACTGCTACTATTGTCACCTATATAGACCGTGGATCATTCTCATTGTTATTATATATATGGGTACTACTTGTTATATACGTAATCTTTTAATGCTGGTAATAAACACTAAACATATATAAACGCTAAAGGTTCATTACTCAATCTCAAAAGTAATATCATTGCTTACCTGTTACCTTATATATATAGATTATTTCCGTAGTACGATGTTTACCCAAATTCAGAGGAACTATTATATCATACCATATCAATATATATATATATACCCACATCGGCTAACGTATCTTATCATCCCCACCATCAAGATATGTACGCCTACAATCAGACTCAGCTTATGCACTTGGGGAATTGCTTATGAGAACTTTCTCGAATATCATCCTGAATTGAACCCTTATGCCATGCGGGAACATGCAATCAAATGTTTTTCAACAAATTTGAGGACATCGGATTTAATAAAAACGAAGAAGGTATATGTTGGTTAGTATATTGAGTACAAATTTCGCGAAAGACTCAACTAAGTTGTGGCCCACATTAGATCTTCGTACTGTAGGTTCTTGAACCAAGTGTTAAATCTCATTTAGCTCTCATCTGACTGCTGAGCAAGAAAACATGAAAGCCTCAACAACTCTACAGCTGCATTTCTGAAAAGGATCTCTTATATAGAATTCTCTCCCTTTTCTTCTCGATGGCCTCCACATGTACACTATCCTCTTGATGGTTTTACATGGAAACATTACCACAATCATCTCTCTCACACCATCACGAATTCTACTTGCGGAACCCAACAATGCAGCGATGCGCCACGGAATACTACTGACTCCACTAAAGAACCCTCATCAATTAGAAATTACGTTTCTGCGACTACGTTCGTGCTTCCTTCGACTCTGCAGACCAATTCCTAATCCTGAAGAAAAAGAAATAGCACAGAGAGAATATAAATGTTTCAAGATTCATGAACCAGGATGCGCTTGGGCACTGAATGACATTCTGGAGAAGTCACCTCAACTAACTATTCCCTAAATTTAGAAAAGTGTAGATTTGAAGTTGGAAGTACAACCTTATTACTTAATCCCGATTATATATGTCTCATTCTATATCTCCTTCTCTCTGGGTATACATACCATTTGCAAATCTCGTGCTAGTCAAACTTGCCTCAGATTCTCAAGATCTGGAACATCCTGACAACAGGAATATTCTTATCAATAGGTGGCATTTGATATGATAATTAGATCTTTATCGCTGATGTGCGCTCTGGACGAAATCAGAAAATGTACATCCAGACGAGTTGCTCCTCTTATATACTGCCTTTTCCCCATCTACTGAACAGAAGCAAATGTTTCCTTATTTATGTCATAAAGTGGTCAAACATCTCCATCCCTGGTATATCATACTGAATCCCAGTCTCTAGTACACAGGAATGTCTGCGTGAAATTCCCGTTATTATAGATACTTTTGTCTCGGATTATATGGCTTCAGGAACACAGCCGATATTATTTCATCTTCTACCACTTATGGGTTCTTTCCACCGAGCGTGGATAAGACATAGGCTCATGGTTACAAGGATCATTTGGCGAAAGTTTCTTATAGCCAAATGCCTGAATCCCATAGAGAATGCTGCTTCTTCAATGAACTACATTCCCTAGTAGACGAAGAAAAAAGAGTGCAGAATTCGGCTTATCCCCATACTAAAGTATTAATTTAATGTATACACACCGTACTAACATTGTGTTACAAACATTGTGATAAATGTATACGATGTAATGAACTATCAGTAGAAAAAGTGAAATGTGTTACAAAAAATACTGGTTATTTAGTTTATTAATATAATCTTTTATAACTTAAACGCATAATAAAGTTGAATTTTTGTTGATTATCATATATTTTAATATGGAAATCTACAAAATATTGGTGTAAAGACTGATTTAATTATACTTTTCCGTCTACCGCAAAATTACTTATTTTTTTATTTGAACAATATGAATTCACTCTTAAGTCGATACAATTTATGGTAATAGTAATCCACGATTATATCATTCCAGGATCTCTTTATTCACGCCTTATATATGTAGAGATTACTCATTTTGTTTGAGTAAATCATTTATATGTTATATTAGGATTTAAGTGATAGTTTTGTTATAATATTTTTTCGAAATGGACTTGTCTTATGTCAATGCTTTATATCTGCTTAACTTCAAACATTACAATTGCTTTAGTTATCATTGGTATGCACTTATTGATAACTCTATTGCTACATTGATTGCCTAGTCATAATAGGAATAAAAGTTGTTGCAAAGTATATATATATTTTGTTATTTCATTATTTAGAAATATTGCTAATTTGTAACTAGTTCAAAGTGTACCTGAAAAAAAAAATCGTTGCCATGATGATCATTAACCCTACTTTATTTTCATAATACAGATCGGATAAGATGCATCTGGCAATTCATAGGAAGTATCTCTACATCCTCGCTAAACGTTGCTACGAAAAATGACAATATCATTATGATATGAATATAAGTAGCGGCCGGCATAGTTGGTGCGGGGGGAATGTAAGGGGAGCTCATTTTTTCAGCCGCATCAACAAAACCAAATTTATCATACTGCATTTGAGGTATTGGGAATATATATAGAGAATATAAATTCATATGTGGCGAATGCCGAAAAAAGCAACCCTATCCAGCAGCTGCGCGGCAATAGCGATGGCGGAGCTTCTAAGCCTCAATCCGTTATATTCGTTGTTGACTAAGCTCCAAGTGATATCTCTCGGTCCACCACCGCTACAAGGTCTCACTGGGTTACGATCTGATATAGATCGGATTATGTCGTTGGCCCGCGGTGACTATGCTCCGTTTTCAAACCGACCCTTGACAGATTACCCTGTTCTCCGCCTCTCAACCGTATACCCGACCTCGATCCCCTACGCGAGTGAAGTACCTCGTGGATTTTTCAGCCGCCCGAATCCTTGAAAACGGACGAGGTTAGCCCGTTGCCTTCCCGAGTTCCAGACTAGATATATAGAGAGATGAACACGTACGTGAGATTTTCCCTTCGTCCGTTCCCGGACTCCACGATGACTGGGACGTGGTCGTCCATATAGATCGACCGCGCCACCGCTTCCCCTTGCAAGGGCATAACTTTCGGGATGTTCAAACGTCCCGGACCGGGGCCACTGACTCAGTGAATTCACTCAGGCCGGCTGTACGTTGTCGCTGGTGAGGGCACTCTTTTAATGGCCTTAACAGGCGGTGGAAGCCATTAAGCTTTTACTAACGCACGCAAGTCGCTAGAATGAAACCATTATGTTCCGCCTTACTTTTAGTTGCCTTGATTGACAGGGCTTTTCTTAATAGCTATTATCAAATATTATCAGGGAAAATAGAAACGAAGACAATTTTAAGACTATTAATTTACAACTTAACAGACAAAGCCGTGAAACATTCAAACTAGAGCCGCACAATTTGCGGAAAATCATGGCGCTATAAGACAAATAACAACATATTACAATCTAGGAAGTGGGACGTGCTCAGTGATACGCGTTGAATGCCCCACCCAAAGCGTCCCTACTGGTGCACGACCACATCTGCGAATGTTGCGTTAAGTATTTCTTATATGGTAAAAGAGTTTCGATATAATCGCTTTCATCTGCGTTGCCCAGTTTGTGGAATGATTTCAATATGATCAATTTCGCGGGCAGTCTCCAGGAAGCTAGGCCGCAGTACACGGCACTCGTTCCTCAATAAATTTTAGGAAGTCACAACCTGCGTAACAGTTAATATAATAGATCATATATATATAGATTAGATATCTGCTTAGGCCAATTATTAGGTGATGTAATGGTTCCACCTGCAACAGACAAGAACACTCATTAACCCCATTATCTAACCTAACTCCTACATACAGCGCATCCACTAGCCTCATAACTTACCCAAAGGAGTGGAAACTTGACCTCTCACTGTTCTTCTCTTATCTGCTTACCGCTCACTCCGTTAGCGCTCTCAATATTTTAATTAAGGCCACACAGGCTCCTTATCATGACTGCCTCGCTAACATATTATCCTACACTTTTAAAAAGAAACAAAAAAGATGAAATAAATGATAATTTAGCCTACCATCAGTGTTGTTTTCATTCATTAAACAAATAAATATAATAATAATAAAAACCCCACTCCTACAAAAATATATACATATAAGAATAAGAGTATTATTTTTGAAGGGTTTAGGTCTAAATTAATATATATATATATATAATATATATAAATACATGCACAATCAGCCTATTTTTAATATTAGCGCATTAATGTCTGATCGCATGCATTTGCTAATTTTCTTGGCATTATGAACTTTAACAAATATATACAATCTTACATATTTTACCATTTTAGGAAGCGTTAAAAAGTACAATTTGAATATATACAGGAATGTTTCACAGGCTGATTTGACCAATATTATTTACTTACCATCATTGGAAATATAACACTTGTAACAGAACTTATAAATAAGGTATGTTAGAATAACATGCTTAGGAATAATATATGCTTGACTAATGGTTGTTAATATATGAAAGTAAAGAATTATATGATGTTTCATTTATAAAGTGGTTTTATGTCTTCTTTTGTAGGAAATCTCCATTCAAAAGAATCCATAAAACCCTCACAGATAATTGGAAAATTAATAGGGTAGGTTTCTTCAGTGTAATTATTTATTATTATTTAATGTTAAACAGTCAGTTAGTTTTCATAACTTTTGTCATATAGAGAATCATCCAGCATGTTTAGTTAATCGTGTAAATTCAAGTTGTTTTCAAGAGCACTTAAAATTTGAAATATATTTAATTTGTTGATTTCATGCATGGATGAAAATACCTAAGATAGAGTATTTTCCTTTCCAGGTTTTATGTGTTGGACCTATTTTATATGTGGGATTATTTTATGTTTCGGATTTATTTTTATGTTTCGGACCAATTTTATGTTTTGAGGCTTTAATTTATATGTCATCCTTTTTATGTTCCGGTCTATCATTATGTTAATTGGAATCTCTCAGTTTTAGACAAACCTTTGTCTTGGGATTAGTCTTGTTTGACAATTCTATACCTTGGGCAAATTTTTGCCGGAAACTGGATTCTTTGAGAGACAACAACGTTTTTTGAAGATAAGCGGAATCATTCCTTATTAAATTAACATCTTGGATTTGGGTTATTGTTCGTAAGTTGAATGAATAATTATTAAATAGAGCGTTATAGTCATTTCAATTCACGTCGTTGTTTGGAGGGATATAATTTTTTATTTTTATTAAGGAAATATATAAATTTACCCAATTCCTAAAATCATAATAATATTATATATCTCCGTTATTGAGTATATGAATTATATAATACGGACTTAATTAATCTTTTTGTAAAGTATTAGATTTCTTTACCTTTGCGAATAAAAAGTTAAAAGAAGAATTCATGTCTCGTGCTTATATTCTTCGCTGGTGTTATGTGCTCTATTTAATTTAAATGAACTTTTATGTATTTTTGTCTATGGATCTGATAATTCTTGGCTTCTTCATCTTAATCTACCTTCCTTTGTTTTGAACTCTTCAAAAGAATTCCACACCACCCAGTTTCCCTTTATCTATATCTCACTTTTCATGTTAATTTCAAAGTGATCATCTTATCTTCCTATCTCGTCGTCGTATCTCTTACGAATATCCGGATGTTATTACTGCCACACGAGGCAGTCACCTGTTGTCTTACCCGCGTTGGAGTAAATGTTTAGGCTCATGCACGCTATGCCGGTTACGAAGGACCAACTTAAATTTTTATATCTTTTCGTATGTAAGGAGGTCGGTTGTTCAAGCTCTCTATAGTGGTTTTATTCAAGCACAAACTATAATCAGAAAACCTGGAGGAAAGGTCTCTGACAAGGTGCTGCCCGACCGAAGAGCTTGACTGACCAGTTAACACGTCAATTTCAAGACCAAATGTGCCTTCCGGGTTGAAAGGAAATCTTGAGCAAAGATCCGTATGATATAAGAAATTAACTCGCGGATATATAGTCATCATAATGTTCTGTTTTAATTTCCCCTCCGTGGCCACTGGATAGCGTGCAGAGCCTAAACTTTACTCCAACGCGGGTAAGACACAGGGACTGCTCGTGTGCCAGTATAACATCCGGAAATTCGTCCGAAAGGAAAGACCGAGATGAGAAGAGGATAACGATGATCACTTGAACCATTAACAATAGAAAAGTGGATAATAGTAGAGAAACTGGGCGGTGATGGAATTCCTTTGAAGATGTCAAAACAAAAGGAAGGTAGATGAAATGAAGAAGCAAAGAATTATCAGATCCGTAGAACCACCAGACGTGGACTTCCTTGTTATATGGGCTCTGTACGCTCTTGCATGGAAGAAACAAACCATATACAGCGAAGCCTATTCAACAACAGTAATTGCTCCTGTCCCTGACTTTTCTGTAGACGATGTTCCCCAAATCATGGAACAAATTACTACTCATGCAAATAGTTGTAATCCATCGGCTAAGGTGTCTCTGACAAGGGCGTGCCCCCGAAGAGCTTGACTGACCACCTAACATGTCAATTCAAGACCAAATGGCCTTCCGTTGAAAGAAGTCTTGAAGCAAGATCC
This sequence comes from Trachelipus rathkii, assembly GCA_015478945.1. Taxonomy (NCBI): domain Eukaryota; kingdom Metazoa; phylum Arthropoda; class Malacostraca; order Isopoda; family Trachelipodidae; genus Trachelipus; species Trachelipus rathkii. The sequence goes on from JABUQX010099562.1 coordinate 34,016, forward strand.
GTAAGATATAAGAAATTAACTCGGAAAACAGGCGAAGCTGTTTAATTTCCCCTCCGTGGCCACCGGATAGCGTGCAGAGCCTAAACTTTACTCCAACGCGGGTAAGACACAGGGACTGCTCGTGTGCCAAAATAACATCCGGATATTCGTCCGAAAGGAAAGACCGAAAGATGAGAAGAACGATAACGATGAGCACTGAACCATTACAATAGATTATATATTGATAAATAGTAGGAAACGGGCCGGTGATGATATTCCTTTGGAAGAATGTCAAAACAAAAGGAAAGTAGATAAATGAAGAAGCAAAGAATTATCAGATCCGATTTATATATCAAAAATACATTTAAAATTTATTTAAATAAATAAGCAACATAACACAGCGGATAATGACGAGATGAATTACTTCTTACTTTTATCACAAAGTAAAAAATCTAAAATTTACAAAAAGATAATTAAGTCCGTATTATATAAATTCAAATACACTCAATAGAGGCTTTACTCTTTAATTGATTTTAGGAATTGGAAGAATTTTCCATTAAATGTATGGTGTGCCCTAAAAAATTAAAATTAACTATTCCTTCCAAAACCACGGTGGAATTGAAATGACCTTGCTTCTACATTGAATAATATCCATGGAAGACCCTGGAAAATAAAATAAAACCCAAAGCAAGATGGTTTGAATTTAATTAAGGGAGGATGATGCGGCGGAGCTGTTAAAAAACCGTGTCTGCGCAAAAAAAATCCCCAAGTCGGGGCAAAAATTGGCCTCAAGGTTAGAGGGAAGTGGTCAAACAATACTTAATGCCCAAAACAAAGGTGTGGTCAAAACTGGAGAAGGCAAGGTTTAACATAATAAACCGAACAGTAAAAATGAGAAGACAGAAAAGTTTAAAGGGCGATCAAAACATAAAATACGTGGGGTCGTGGAAGCGAATAAGAAAGCAGTGCCAAACATAAAAAATGACACTGAAACAATAAAACCTGAAAGAAATCTCGTGGGTATAGTAGGTATTTCATCCAGAAAGCAAATAATAAAAGAGTCAAGAAGTGAGTGGCGGTGTGAAAACAATACAGTGATTTAACTAAAGCAGATATTGGTAGCTGCAATGACAAAAGGGTGAGTCATTCTACATCTTGGAAATGGATTAAGTCAAGAAGGTCATATATCGAAACCTACCTGATGAATCAATACTGCGAGGGTATGTAGGGAGAAGGAGAAGTCGTCCTACAAAAGAAGACAATAAAACCGGGGCGATTAAACCAAACACAGTACATAAAGTCTTACTCGAAATAAAAGCATTTATACAGTTAGAAAATACTCATCCTTAATCATAGTGCTAAGAACTATCTGGAAGCATTACCTATGTGTATAAGGCTTGATAATGAAAGCCAATGATGTGGAGTAACCCAAAATAGGAGTGATATAAATGGTCAAGATCGACAAGGCGATATGCTAGACAGCGTAGGGAGGACGAAAGGTTTATCTTTTTATTTTTAAGGGGGCTCGAGCACGACTAGGAGACGGACAGAAAGAGCGTAGGAAGACTGTAACGTTCACACCGGTCTGAAACATCGTCCCCAAACTGCTAAGAGCAACCGAACGACACACCTAGACATCTAATTATATCTGTGCACTATATAATCAATAGTGCGAGAGAAATATTATCCACTAATATTAAGCGAGCGCGAGCATTATAAAATAAACAAAACACTAAAAACATGTATATAATAATATTAGGGCCAACCGTTTTTCGCACTATTG
>JABUQX010099563.1:0-10000 GCA_015478945.1 Trachelipus rathkii
GATGTACTTCGTTCAGTTAAGTTTGGTGTTTAACCGTTTCGCATTTTATCGTGAGAAACGCTTTCGCGTTTTCGTGCGCCGCTTCATATATATATATACAAGGTGTGGCAGAACCAATTGAGCAGTTTTGGGGTTCACTGTTGGGGTGAGTCGGGGAAGGCAGATGCTCGCGGTCTGTTTTTCTTCCTCCGACATTCCCATATTTGTATCGAATAAGGTGTGGATGGGAGTGCATCGCGGCTTTGCCGTGCGGACGTTTTATGAAAGCAACAATTCTGTGATCGCGACGCAAAGGGGTTTTCGGCGACGGTTCCAACATTCCACGTAACGATCACGTTCCTCAGGCGAACACAAATTTCGGTCCTGGGTTAGATAATTGGGGTCCGCTGGTGGTTTTCACGACCAAGCCTGCGCTGACCGACGCAGATCTATCGGACACCAGAAATGTTAAGCGGTAAAAGCAGCGGTAGTGCAGCCACCTCAACGTTCTGCCCGACAGCATGCCTGTTGCTTTGAGAATATCCGACCACAGTTTGAGAAGGATTCTGCATATGGATTTACATTTCCATCCATATAAAATAATGATGACTCAGGAATTGAAGCAAACATATTATGTAAACCGCCGAGATCTGTGTGCACAATGCTTGCACAGATCCCTCAGGCAGCCTTCTTCAGTAGCGACGAGACACATTTTCACCTGTGTGGGGCCATCAATAAGCAAAATTTCTGCTATTGAGCATTAAATAACCCCCGAGTTATCCAGGAAAGGCCACTACATTCTCCTAAACTAACGATATGGTGTGCCGCATCACGGTTTGGTGTTATAAACCCATTCTTCTTTGAGGAGGAAGGAGTGACTCTGATCGTAAATTCCGAACGTTATGTCACCATGCTGAACACTTTCGTGCATCCAAAAATGGAAGAGATTGTTGAAGATTTGGGCTTGGGGGACTTGTGGTTCCAACAAGATGGGGCTGCAGCTCACACAGCCATTCTTCGTACTGTTTGGGAAGAATGTTTCCCTGACGTCTGGTCTCTCTGAAGGGTGATGCAGGGTGGCCTGCATGGTTACCTGATTTCAGCATTTGCGATTTCTTTCTGTGGGGATATCTGAAAGAAAAGGTGTTTATAAAGTCGCCCTCACACCCTACCAGAGCTAAGGGAGCGAATTGTTGAAGAGGTCAACGCAATACCACGCTATATGTGTGAACGTGCTGTTCAAAACTTCAGAGAACGGCTCCAGCAGTGTGTTGCTAATAATTGGAGGCCATCTTGAGGACATTATTTTCTGAACTTAAGGATTGAAAATGGTAAGAACTCCCAACCTCGAGTATAATAACATGTCATCTCTATTTACTCATATTACATTTTTATAACTTTTCAAAATTGCTCAATCGGTTCTGCCGAACCCTATATATATAACACGATCGGAATTCTGTTTACCACGTGTGAGTGCTCCATTCTTTATGGATGGAAAGCGTAATAAACACTTTGAGCTAACAACAGGCAAGAGTCATTTGGAATTTTTATCACATTTTTTATTCATATTTTTTAAAGAAATTAAGATCACGATTCTGTCCTTGGGAAATAAATTTTTCTTAGTTGTTAACTTTTCTCTCACTCTCCACTTTTGTGGACAAAATATTTCGACTCAAATTCTTCTCCTTCTTTTTCTTTATTTTTTTTTATTTTTTTGGTGAGAAGAGTAATTCCTTGGCTCTGTTCCATAAATTATTCTTCCAAGTCTTAGAAATTGTCTTAAAGTAGGAAGGAAAGAAACACATAGGAGACTCTTAGTTCAATGAAAGTTTGGCTTAAAAAAGTCGTTTTGTTCTTACACGTTACTGATCAATTGACAAAGACGCACCGAATAAAAAATTCAATCGAAGAGCAGTTCTTTTGACCAACAAATGCAGATGTTGCAACGCATCAAATCATCAAATATATATATATATATATATATATAATTATATATTATATAGTATAATTTAGTATATCATATATATATATATAATATATATAGTAGTTATATATATATTTATATATATCTAATATTTATATATATAGGTATATTTATATTGGTTGGTGGTTTTTTTGCTAGCTATATGCTATTTATGTAACTATTTTGACTATTGAGTTTATGCTTTAGTATTAATTTGGTGGGCTTGAGTTATATTAGGTTCATTATTGTGAGGTAATTGGTGGTTTTGTAGGGCTCTATGGGGGTGAGTATACGTGAGAGAGTTATGGGTATATATATAATTAGTATATATAGTTAGGTCAGTATATTGTGTTATGTAGGGGTTTAGTAGGTAGGGGGTATATATATATAGGTAATAAGGTAGGTATTAGTTTTCACCTACGTTTATTTTATTATGTAATTATTGATTATGAATTATTATTTGATATTATTATTTTTTGATTATTGATTATTATTAATATTATTAGTATTATTATTCATTATTATTATTATTATTATTAATATGATTATGTATTATGATTATGTATTATGATATGTTGATTATTATGATGATGATTATGATTATGGTAATTATTATTTTTGAAAGTTGTTTTATTCCTTATTATTTTTTATTTTTATTATTGATTATTATTATGATCAAGTTATGTAATTATTATTATTATTATTATTATTAATTATATTATTATATTAATTATTATTATTTATTATTATTAATATTATTATTCATTATTATTATTGAATTATTATTATTATTATTATTATTATTATTATTATTATTAATAATTTATTGATTGATCTATCTTTAATTAATTCATTGGAGATTATATTAAATAGGTAATACTAAGTCCTAAAAATAATAAATGATCCTGCATTTTGTCAACAATGCTATAGTTTTGTAGATAATACTGGCTAAACATTTGGAAAGTGAATTGGTAAGAGTATAGGATGAACTGAAATGTTTCTCTATAAATGAAGTGCTTATTTATATATATATATAATATATATATATATATATATATATTATATATAATATATATTATATATATATATATATATATATAAATAATATATATATATATATATAATATCTATATATATGTATTAGTATATATTATAATATATTATAATATATATATATATATTATATAATATATATATATATATATATAATATATTATATATATATATATATATATAAGTATACTGTTATATATTTAATATATATAATAATATATACTTACACATATATAATTATCATATATATATTATATATATATATATATATATATAATGTACTATATATATATATATATAAGGTAGAACCTCTTAGATATTGTAGCATTTGCAATCAGAATTTTTATAATGAAGCATGTTTTAAAATTCATGAAGAAAAAATATGCACGAAAATACAAATATATATAAAGTGTGATTGCATGGAAATTGTGGATAAACACGGGCCTATGCAACATGATTGTAAGAAAATATTTTGCCGAATATATGCTAGAAAAGTATTATCCTTATGAAGTTGTGCATGAATGTTATATGAAAACATTAAAAGTGAAAGAACCTGGGAAAAAAGAAAAGTATGTATACACGTTTTATTATGATGTTGAAACGTGCAATCACAATGAGAGGGAAGATGGTAATGGTAAATCTATAGTTGATATGATCCCTTATATGTTAGGAAGCCTGCTCGTATGTTATAAATACAGTGATGAGGACTTAGGAAATGATCTGTGTTTAAAAGGTGGAGCGAAACGGCTAGAAATCTTCCATCTAGATTTAGAGGCAAAAGATATTTTTGATAAATGTTCTGTAGACAAGTTCGTGAATTATTTATTTAAATTTGCAGAGAAACATAAAGATGACGAGATAATAGTAGCTGCACACAATGGGTCAAAATTTGACACCCAATTTGTGGTCAGTAAATTATTAGCCCGACCTTTGGTATGTTCAGTTTCAAGTAATCCTGTAAAACGGGGAAAAAAATTATCACATTAACGGCCGAACATAACATCACTTTCAAGACATTCTCCTCTACATGCCCTGTGTACTGAAGAAGCCACCGAAATACATGGGATTTGTAGGGTGATGTAGCTAAAGGTTCTTTCCATACAGATTTTTTAATTACGTAGGACATATTCCGAATCATGCTATATTTCAAGTTTATAGAATGAATGATGTGGAGAAACGGGAATTTGATAAATGGTACAAGACATTTGAAAATAGAGATTATGATATTAAAGCTGAATGTACTAAATATTGTGTACAAGATGTTAACATATTACGCCAAAGTTTTGAAAAGTTCCGTGAAATGTTCCGTTCTATGTTTAAAATAGATTGTTTGACTGAATGCTGTACAATTGCTTCACTCTGTTTTAAAGTTTTCAAGACGCATTTCATGCAAGAAAAATCTATTGCACATATCAGTAGAGATGGTGAACACCAATATTCATATGAAGGTATAAGATGGCTTGCTTTCATGAAAATGTATACAGGACAAAATATTGCGCATGCCAGGAATAGAGGCGTGTGTTTAAAATAAAGAATAAATGTTTATGTCCTGATGGGTATACAGAGGTTCCCGTAAATGAGTATACAGCTATCGATGGTGATGCGTTTGTAGCACTTCGGGACCTTCAGGTTGATGAACAGTTGAAAGGTAAGAATGAACAGCGATGGAAGGGATTAACAAATGTTGCTATGAAAAGGGTCGTATACTTGTTTCACGGATGTATTTGGCATGGATATCAGAGTTGTGAGGATGGGAGTGTTTCTAGTCTTGATCGATACAGAATGACATTATTGCATGAAGCCTCATACAAGAATGCAGGATTTGAAGTTGTAAGGGTGTGGGGATGTGAATGGAAGAAAATGAAAGAGGAATGTACTGTTACGGTCACAAATGAAGTAGGTAATAATACAGCTAATAAACAATTGTACATTGGTGAGGTTGTGTATGGAGGTGGTACATAACCATTTTTTTATTACTATCCTCCCGCCAATGGTGACGTTAAAATATATTATCTGGACCACTTCCCGGTACTCCTGGGTTCGAAAAACTCAAGAGCTCCTTTCTAGCATACCTGATAAACTTGTAGGGAATAAACTCCTCTCTATTCCTTACTACATTGCTCATATGGACACTGACAATTTTGGTGTAGCTTATGCTTGTGTCCTACTTCCTCAATGTTCTACCATGGAGATATGATGAACGTTTAATATTTACCCTATGTCGAACCTGTACTGATAAAGGATACGAAGGCCTGTTCAACCATACCGAAAGGCAGATAGAAATTACCGGTGTTCACACAACACCTGAATTGAAACTTGTTGTCGAGAAAGGCGACAAGATCGCAAAAATCTTTGAGATATGAAAGTTCAAATCTACTGTCCGATAGTTCACCGAATATGTGAAAGCGTCTCTGAAATGGAAGACTAAGGCTTCAGGGTTTCCTGAAGGTTTTGCTGACATCATTGATCCGGAACTTGATATTTTCATTGAAGCATTCGAAAGAATCGAAGAGGTGACATTGGATAAGGCTAATATCGAAAGCAGCCTTGGGTTACAATTCATAGCTAAGTTATGCCTTAATTCCGAGTGGGGCAAAATGGTCGAACGGGCTCCTCGAATTGAAGACATTATTTGTCAAAGTGATGCAGAGGTGTGGGCATTGACCAAACAGGCTGATCTGCAAATTGTTAATATTGTGGTTGCAGGGCAGAAACATAAAGTTTCTGTACGACATACCGACTATACCAGTAACATTTCCAAATCCACGAATTAGCTGTAGCTTCCTTCACAACAGCTCATGCACGAGTAAAACTGCATAAACTTTTAGACTCTCTCGAGCAGCGTTTATTATACTGCGACGCAGACTATTGTATATTTGTAGCTAGAGAAAGAGACTATGTTCCACCTACGGGAAGATTTCTTGGCGATTTAACTGACGAATTCGGAGCAGGTACTGTAGCAGACAGTTTTGTATACACAGGACAGAAATCGTACGCTTTACGATTGCTAAAAAGCAATGGAGAGATAGATCACATCCTGAAAACTAAGGGATTAACGTCAAGTAAAGCCACTAGGGATGTCATCAATTATAATGGAGTGATAAAAATCGTACTAGGTAACTAAATAAAGTAGATAAGAATGTTGTTAATGAATCAAAAAATTATTGGCCAGTGATAAAGGATAATTATGGCTATTACAATAGGATAAAAGATAGGAATGTTATAGCTTTAGCAATAAAACAAATGCGTGGAAAGGATGGCGAACCTATAATCCATAATCTGGCTTTCAATAATGACGACTCTCATATGTAATATGTGAAAACTACCACACATTACCGTGAAGTTAAAGCTCCTTTAATGATATTTTAGATTAAAGAAAAAAGGGGAAATGACATAAACACAGGGATAAAAGAAGTTTAGGATGATTTCAACCAAACACACGCTTGTAAAAAATACCGCTAGAAACGATGGGAGAACTTGAACTCATATAAGTTATATATATATAATATATATATATATAATATATATATATATATATATATATAATATATAATATATATATATATATATATATATATATATATATTTTACCGTTGTCACCCACCACCGCTCACGGGCAAAAGCCCTATTGAAGGAGATGTTTTAGAGTCAAAACTTAATCTATGAAAAATAAATGATTCCTAATCTGGAACAGAACAGAACAGAAAAACTACTTTCTTTCTATAATCTGGCTTTACCGCTGCGTAATAAGTCTGGAGTTGCTAATATCAACACAAACTCATGTGCCGACACAGGCCACCCCTTGTGCTACGAAGGGCGTCTTAAAGGTGGGGCACGCGAGTGGAAAGTTAACTCGAGCACTTGGCCGCTACGGTACCTATAGAAAGAGAGATAAAGCACCAACCATCGCGTCACAAAGATTAGAGGGTCAAGTGAACTTAGAAAGAAGCGGACAGTTTATAAGTCTTTTTTTGCCTTTGGACTTGAATCGGCCCAATCCAAAAGCCGGGTGAAACCAGAGCCCCGCCCCAGATATGAAGCAGTACTTCCATACAAGGGCGGATGAGGCCCCTTGTATAACTGGAGTAACTGTGAAGGAGGAAAAAAGGTCTCGCAGTCTAAACAGAACTCCCAGTGTTCTTTGAGGCCGCCTTAGCAAGCGTTGTGATATGAAGGTTTCCAAGACATTTTTTTGTTATTGTTAAGGCCAAGGATGTTAGTATTTGTCAACAGGAGAGACGAGAGAACCGTCGAAAGAGAATAGGAAGTTAGAAGGTGTCTTAGATGGGGAGATTTGTAGAAGTTTGTGTTTTTAAAGATTGAATTCACAAGGTTGAAGAGATCGTACCACTCGGAATTCTAAATCCAGATCAGCGAGAAATAGAATCGGAAAGAATTAAGACGAAGAGGCAATTCTAGAAGTAATAAGAGGGAGCAGAATTGAAATGAGTTGAAGAAATGAAGGGTCGAGTTATCGGCATATGCGTGAATAGAGTTAGAATACGTGCAGGTGAGAAGATTCATTAATGATAAGTGAATAGAGTAGGCAAGATAAGAAACAGAACCCCTGAGGAACACCACTATTGACAGAAAAAGGAAGAAAGAAGTTCGCCCCATTTAACAACAGCCAAAATGAAACGATTTGAAAGAAAACTAGACATCGTAAGCAAAGAGAAAGGGGAACCCACAGGAGGGGAGACTTGGAGGGCAGTGACCTTCGTGCAATACCTACCCGGTCAAATGCTTTGGAAATGTCAAGCGCCCCCACGCGGCAAGCCTCCCCGTAGTTCCTAAGGGGGAAAAACCATAAAATCGGTTAAATAGGAAAGTATTTCACCAGGTAGACCTCGAAACGCCGAAAGCCCGTACTGCGATCGGAAAGAAGAGAATGAATTCCAGATGGTCGCTAATAGAAGTGAGAGTTAGAAGCGGTTTTCAAGAAGATCTTAGATAGAACACAGTGAGAGCTATCGGGGGCGATAGTTGAGAGGAATCAGAGCGGCTTTCCTTTTTTTTCGGAAAATAGGTTGGATCTGTGGTGCTTACACACCAGAGGGAAGAGTGTTACAGTATTGAGAACATAGAGAATATAGTGAACGAGGGGAGGGGCAAGCTCGGAAGCACACACACTGCTTCAAAACTCGGGGAGGAAATGCCATTCGGGCCACCCGCCTTCCAAACGTTCAGAGATCTCAGGAGCCCATGCAACACGAATCAAATATACATCACAGGTCAAAGACATAGCGACATCACCCTGAGAGGAGAAAGGGTTGGAGGAGGAGGAATGCCAGAATCGTCCAGGGTTGACTTAGAGCGGAAAATAGGAGGCCGATGAGATTTGCCGGCCTTTTCAGTTGAGAGTTAGCACAGAGCCATCGGATCGATCCGAATAAGAGTATTCATAAGTGCACTAGAGTTGGTTTAGAAAGAGATGTTTTGGCTAGAGGGCCGAAGAATTTTTATCAGTAGCAGAACCAAGGAGGTTAGCGTCACCTTCGTGCTGAAAGCTCCCGACTTTGCTCGTCGAATGAGTATCCCTGCAATCGATTTCTAGCTGCCATGTATTAAATTAGCGAGAGTGATAGGAGAACGAAGACGAATTTTCCAACCCCCGATCTAGTACGCTCGTCTCTAGCCTGAATACCAAGAAGAACATGCGCACGATCTGTAAATCATGGATATGGCAGTGAGAAGCTTGATTTAGTCGAAGAAGGAATGAAACTGCTCATCCCGTCGACGATTACAGCTTCCACCTTAGTGGCAGAAACCAAAGGGTCATCAGAGTCAAAGCAGTCATCCATTATAGTTAGCGTAGAAGCGCGCAAGGCCCCCCAAACCACCCCGATCAAAGTGCCAGAAAAAACGCATAGGGCAGGATGGATGCTGTTGGAGAGAAAGTATTAAAGTTAAAGATAATATAAGGTTGTGTCAGATTTACCAATAGGAGCGAAGGTAGTGAATTTATAGAGAGAAGACTAGTGGGGAAACATAGGTTCAAGTGTGTTCAGTATTGGTTTTAGGACTATCCGGATGTGGGTAGGTCTTTGATTAGTTGCGTCCAGAATCGTTAAGAATGCTGATGATTCGGCCTCCCTCCCACCTAAATCAGTATGAGAGACCTCACCATTCAGTGTTGTGTAGCATTGAATCCCCTAAAAAAAGGAAGGGAACCCCCCCTTCCAGTATTTGGATTGAGAAGATATAACAGTCTCGTGAGAGTAGTAAGAATATTGAAAGAAAGAGTGAAAATCTGTTCTGTTAGGAGACAGTAGCAAAGAAGCACAAGATTATTTGTAGTAGAAGAACCAAAGATTTTGAGCCAAAGAGCATCGAAGTTAGGAGATTCCGAGATTCACCGAAGACGTGTTACAGGAGTCATTAATGTTTTCCATAGGCCACAACGACTCTCACCTTTCAGACGGATAAATTATGAAAAAAGTTAACTAGTTTGGAACCATTAAAACGAGTTAGAGGATGAATTCGTTAGCCATCTGAGTCTCAGACAAGAGCAAAAGGTCTAGCGGGATGAGTTGTGAGGTGGTATTCCAGCAGATTCACAGTTAGATTTTAAGACCGCGGGATGGTTGGTAAGTTAATGTCAAAGCAACCGCGGCCTTCGCAGAACCTGCCCATCTTTCCACACACACACCACACACCTCGACACAACACACACGCGCAAATAAGAACAAATTAAGAACAAAAGGAGAAAACGGAATAAAAAAATTTAACACACACTAAATACTAACTTAAAAATTTAAGTACAAAAATTAAAATAAACACTTGCTCCTGTAACATGAACAATAAAACTTACACCTATATAACATTACTAACTCGGGTAAATATTAAAAAATTTGTTAAAACTAAAACTAAAAAATTGAAAAAAAAATTAAAACTAAAGTACTTATCTTTTAAAAACCTCGTCAATCGCAGACCTCGCCGAAACGAATAAATGATTTATTAATTTAAAACTTAATAAAGTTTTCAAAGATTAAAACAAAATATTTT
>JABUQX010099563.1:15000-16893 GCA_015478945.1 Trachelipus rathkii
AAAATGGGGTAGTAACTTGTTTATCTTGAGGCTTATTTTCTTACTAATAAGCTATATTGAATATGATTGCTGCGGTACCTTTGAAAATTTTCTCTCCGATTAGTCCAGTGGGAACTAAATCGAACCCCTAAACAGAATTATTAAAACACCCATACTTTAAGCAACAAAATACTCAATCAGAAAGGGCTTGAGTGGCAGAAATTTTTTTCTTTATAAGAAGGGATTTGCTAGCAAACATGAACTACAAAATTTCAATGGAAAAGAAAAGTCAAATAAAAGATCTAGCTCGAAAAAGACTTTTTTGTCTGCCAAGAGTGCTAATCCACAGTTCAGAATCTTCTCAGAACTGAAGATCTATTATTATAAGCTAGCTAGGAATTTTCTTTGTGAACTAGGACTTAAATGAATACACAATAGAACAGAAATCTACGGTTCGGAGTCGATAGTTACAGCAGTTTTAGGAAATACTCCCCTGTGGTAATCAGATGTAAATGAAGGAGTAAAATCTTTGAAAAAATCGATGGGACCAATTGGAAGCATGGCAGGAAGGCGAATTGAAAAAAAAAGACACATTACAGGAAAGACCTCAACATAAGATTTATCTACGGAAAACTAATTAAATTGAAATTCCATAAGGCATTGAATAAATACAAAAATCTTTGCTGGGAAAATCCAGATAAAACATTACAAAAGCAATCCATAGCTATCCTAAAATTTTGCTAACGATTGGCGCTTACAACAATTACAGCTTTGTCTCCTAGTCAAGTGAATGTGAGAGCTTATTTTCTTGCTTTAAAAAATAATAAAATTCGGATCTAAGGACATCGTTAAAGGAGGATTTTATTGAAGAAGTTTTATTTTTAAGAAATAATTTTTATGAATATATTTATATTACAAATGGTCAGGTAGTTCAAAGAGAAATTATTTTAAAATTTAGGAAAAAAGTGAATTATATATTATTTTTTTAAATAAAAAATAGGCTTGAATATGAATTATAATTACATATGTTCACGCAGCTCATAGTTCAAAGAGTATTATTTTAAACTTTAAGATGAAAGTGAGAATATAGATTTTTTTTCTAATTTTTTAAAAAAGCAAAAACTTTTTAATAAAATTATATCACGTAAATATATATAATCGTTCAAAGAGGAATTAGATTAAAATTTAGAAGAAAGTGAATTATTCTTTTCCTGTATTTCTTAAAAATCTTATTTGCTATAAAACATTTTCTAAGTTAATAAAGATTTTTTATTAACATTCAATTTCATTCAAGTTTCATCATATACCATATAAAAACAATTTTACAACTAATGAGAAAATGGGGATTTAATTGTTTAATATGGAGGGAATCTATAACTAGAAGCGGAGCCGGAGCCTGAGCCTGAGCCGGAGCCGGAGACAAACAATTTCAAAATGCCGGAGCCGGATCGGGCGCGGTGTAAATTTTTCCAAAATGCCGGGTCGGAGCGGGTAATTTTTTAAATTGCTTGGGAGTCCGGAAGTCGGAGTCGGGTAATTTTAAAATAATGGAGCCGGAGTCGGAGCCGCAAAAAAAATTTCAGCTCTGCAGCCCTGATGATCACAATCATCATCATTTTCTTCTTCTTCTTCTAACGTTAATGTACAAGAGCCATAGTTTTTTTTTTGATATTTTTTCCCAAAGTGTCATCGAAAAATGAAAATGCAACTTGCTCAGAGTTAAGACAACATTGATGGTTTATCATTTTAGACAACTTTTTAATCATATTTCTGTACTTACAAACGATTTTTAATAATTGTAGGTCTTAGCTTTGGGATCGGGGTTCGGGGGCGGTGGGGCGTTGATCCACACTTTCACAAAAATATTGATTCCACAGAAGTCAAATGTCCTTCAATATCTTTTTTTCTCCGTTG
>JABUQX010099564.1:0-21912 GCA_015478945.1 Trachelipus rathkii
ATATATACTATATACTATAAGATACTATAGATAATACCTTTATATAATATTATATCCAATATAATATATATATTATACTATAATATATCATATATCTAATGTATATAATAATCATATATAATGATTTATTACAATGCACCACATCCCCCGCATAAACTGCAGCCGGGTTGGTGTTGATGGCTGTAAGTTGGAAAACTGTACTCAATTCACCATTCACGAAAACAGAAACATCTGATAGACAGGAGGCGTTATTTCACGCCCTCTATCGGCTGCGAAGAGAATGTAAGAATATTTTCTTCTTGGACTCAGACGAGCTTCCGAAAAACACGCAGCTTTCACTTTCCAAGTCGTCATTCAAATTTTCAAGTTTCTTTACAGCTAATTCCTTATTATAAAATCTTTGCATTCCACTCACTCCACCCACGAACTAATTTAAAGAAAGTAGCTCGAAAGAACATGGTTGCTCATCACATGTCAAATTTAGTGAATTTAAGCAAATTAATAAGAGGCCCCAGCATGTTTTGCGGCTGGCTTTTGCAAGTGCAGCCGTTACACACTGTTTGTTGTACGGCTTTGCTATGCAAGATAGAAAAACAAAAAAAGAAGAAAAGAGAAAAAACCAATTGCTACACCACAAAGAAAAACCACTTAAAATTTTTTTCAATCAGATAGTACACCAAAACAAAACCCATGTACCACCAAAAACCTCATAACTTTTATTTTAAAAAACAGTATAATATATATATAATATAGCTATATATATATATATATACTAGTATACTCATATAATATAAAACCATATTATATAGATATATATAATATATTATACTACTAATAATATATATATTAATTATATATTACTAATATTATTATTACATTAAAACAAAGAATACCATGCTGGATTACTAGCAACAACTACTAAAATAGTTTGTTATTATTCTACTCGTTAGCTAAAAATGGCGTTTGCGCGGGGTTTGCGGATTTTGGTCCCAAATGTGTACAGGGTGTTGTGATGGGGGTTCTTCTCGGAGGGGAAAAGTGGGCTTTTTTCCCTCTCCTCAATTCATCTTTTTTTAATAACCTTCCAAAAAAATATTAACTCTAGGCTACTGAGCAGCAGCGTAAGTGTTCAAGCCCGAACACCCATTTAACACATATTGAAAGTTTCGGAAGTTTTTTTTTTTTTGTTTCTTGTTTTTTATTTTTTGTTACATAGGGAAAATTTTAAAACAGTTGGGATAATAAATAACTTACTAACTAAATTACTAAATAACTACTAACTAACTAACTAACTAACTACTAACTAACCTAACCTAACTAAAACTAACTTAACTAACTAAACTAACTAACTAACTAAACTAAACTAAACTAAAGAAAAAACATAATCTAGTACTAGATATATATATATATATATATAATATATATATATATATAATATATATATATATATATATATATATATATATATATTATATATATATATATATAATTTAATATATTATATATATATATATATATATAACTATATTATATATATATAAAATTATATATACTACTATATATATCATAAATCATATATATATATAATATTATATATATTATATAAAATATATACTATATTATATATTATATAAGAATATAATACTATATTATATATTATAAATATATATATATATATATATATATATATATATATATAGTAGTATATATATATATACATATATATATCTACATATATACATAGGCATCGTTACTCAAAAAAGTAGTTCCGTTCTCGTTACTCCGTTACTCGGAAAGCTATTCCGTTATCGTATTATTCCGTTTTTTTGAAAGGAAAAGTAACGAAGTTGCCGTTACTCCGTTACTTTTAGCTTATTAATATGACGTTAATTACCGGTATCTTTACGCAATTTAGTTGGTTTGTGCTATGTAAATTTTCTACATTATCATCATTTTAAAAAAAACCCCCCAAAAAAAAACAAAAAACCCCCCAAATCCATTTTGTTCTTTAAAACGGAAACCCCTATTTAAGGGGAAAGGGCCAAAACCCTTTCAAAGGGAAAACTATAAGGTCCCCCCTTTTTTGGGGCAATTCCACCAACGATTGTATTGCACCCAACCACTTCTGCCAGTCACACATTCCCTACTAAGCCGCAAAAGAATATTCCGTTATGAATACCTAATACTTTAAAATATTAAAACAGTGAATTGAAAATAGCTGTTCACCATCTAACATACTTCACACAGAGGACTGTCCTCACTCACAAACCATAACCTGTTACTCTTAACTACGATTTACCTTATTAAACACCCCTGCCCAAAATCTCTCTACCAATTCTCTCCCAACCTCTCTCAGATTCGCCACACAATACCATGTCATCCGCATATAATGATGGACTAGGGACCCCCGACACTCTCGATAGGCCCATGTAGCTTCGGAATCGAGTGGCTTGTGGAGTCGAAGTCGGAGATCGCGGAGTTGGTAATTTTGAAGAGAATGGAGTCGGAGTTCGTAGTCGGATCGGAAATTTAGAGTGTGTGTGTGTGTTTTGAAACAACCTTATCCGTATAATCAAGACTTATTCTGTCATACACCTCAATTCTTTTCATAAACCCCATCCAGTATAAGAATTGAATAACCAAGATGAACCATTATCACATCAATGCTTCACTCGCCGACTTTAAAATAAAAAACAATTTATTCTTTCAACTCCAATATTCTTACAACCACGCTTCACCTATCGTCATATATACTTTTTGATTCCATTCAGAAGCCTACCACGACACACATATATCAATAACACCTGCCCTAGAGCTTATCTATTAATAATTGCATATGCCTGTTTGCAAAAAATCCAAAAAACCTAAAATACAATTTATTCGTTCCTTTTGTACCTCCCTTCATTTTTCTCAATCTTTTTTTTCAATGTAAAGATTTTATCCACACCATCCCTCTACCACTTCTAAGCCACCTTGTTCTGACAATCAGTCCTTCAGTCACTCGACGCATTTTTCGACCAAAAATATAGTATATTATCTCCCCTGTTACAACTTAATAAAACTAATTCCCTATAACTTCTACCCAGTTGCCCTTATCTCATTTACCTTATACTAGCGTGAGTACTATTTACGGCGCTTCCTCTATCCCTCGGAACTTTGTTCTCCTAAACCATTTTTACACAACTTCCAAATCAATCAATCACCATCTCGCCTTCCGTTCTTTTGATCATTTTCACCGGTAATTTCATCCATTATATCTGCAGATTTACCATTCTTCACTTTCTCGCTCTAGCACATTACCTCCTCCTTACTAATACCCTCACCCCCAAAATACCTAATTCATTGCACCATACTAAACCCCACACACATTTTACCTATCTCTCTTCATTATGGTTAATTGTTATGCGATTTTTCGGAGTGTTCCACACACTCTAGTCAACAATCATCTAATCAGTACGAAAGCACCATTCCTATTGAATATTCTATGCAGATTCCTCTTAATCTCAATATATATATAATATAGTATATATATTATAATATATATAGATAGTATATATATATATATATATAATACTATATATATAGTTATACATATATATAAAATACTATAGCTATATATAATATATTTAATATATATATATATAGATATAAATTTATATATATATATATATATATAAATATTAATATAACTTAATATTATATTATTATATATATTATATATAGTATATATCGATATATAGCTATATATATATATATATATATATATATATATATATATATATATATTAGTACTAAATATAGATATATATACATCATAATATACTATTAGTATATATATGTATAACTATTATATATATATATACTATATAGATTATATATATATAATATTATAATATTATATATATATCATTATTATATAGTTATATATATATATATATTATCATATATATATATATAGATATATATATATATATATATATATATATATAAAGAAAAAATTTTTTTTTCGATGTCAAATTTCGTTAATATAACCTAATTTTTAAATTATTGTCTACTGGTATGGTTTTAGAATGGAGGAGCAACAATTTTTTCGACATCAGTTCTTTTAATTAAATTATTTGGAATAAAATCAAAATTGAAAAAGAAAATAAAAGAAATATTAAACTTTAAATTTGTGAAAAAGTGAAGCTGCGTTACACGAAGTCCATGCGAGTCATAGGAAGAAAATTCACATTCTCTTCGTCTGATAAGCAAGGGGCTGAAAACCCCCTTATATCATTTGTTTCTTTTCGTGAATGTTGATGATAAGTTTGAAAACTTATCAGGCACCAACACCACCCTGCAGCTTTGCGGGATAAACAAAGTTTTGTAATTAAATAAATTAAAATCAAAATAATAAATATATATTTTATAGTATTTATATATACTATATATAGATATATATATATACACTATCATAATATTATATATATATATATATATATTATATATACCTATATTTAATATATATTATACTATTATATATATATATTATATATATTTATATACTTATAATTATAATATATATATACTATATATATATATATCTAAAAAGGCTATTTTAGCCTTGTCGGGTGGTCTATTGGCCATCAACATCAAAGAAAGTTGAACAAATGTAAACGGAGAAAAAATACGGAATTATTCGGCGTTTACAGAAAGAAATGTAACGAGTCTGTTACTCCGTTACTCAAAAAACTAGTTCCGTTAGTAAAGGAGTAACGGATCGTGCCCACCTTGTACGTATAGATATTATATATATATAATAGTATATATAATATATAATATATATATATATATATATAAGATATATATAATAGTATATATATATATAACTTATATATATAATAAGTGATATATGATAGTGATAGTATATTGATAATGCTTAGTAAAGTAATGATAGTTTGAAATTAATAATATAGTGATATTTGTATTGTATTATATATGTATGGTGTATGTGTTATATGTATTTAGCGTATGTATAATGTATTTATGTATGTATATATCGTATATATATTTTTTTTTTTATTGTATTTTTTATATAAAAGCGCCGATCAGCTCAGTGTGTTAGACGCACTCGCCAACCAAATCGAGGGGTCCCAGGGTTCGCAACTGGTCGGGTGGGAGAATGTGGCTATTCTCTCCTTGGGCTTGGCTCCGTCCTGCCGGACGTTAAATGAGTCACCTCCTCTTTGAATTTAGCGCTCTGCCCCGTGAGTGACGGAAGATGTTTAATCTCTGTTAAAAAAAAAAAAAAAAAAAAAAAATATATACTAGTATATTATACTAACTATAATAATATATTTCATACTATATACTATTAATTATATAGAATATAATATATATTTAGATATATATATTGTATATATTATATATATATATATTACTATATATATATACTTATTATAGAGTATATAATTATATATATAATATATATACTATATTATTAAATTATATGATATATCATATATATATACCTATATTACATATACTATACTATATATACTATACTAATATACTAAATATATTATAATATATTGTATTACAAAGCACCATATCCCCGCATAACTGCCAAGGGGGTGGTGTTGATGGCTGGTAAGTTTTGAAACTTATCATCACCATTCACGAAAAGAACACTATGGGATAGAAGGGAGTTTTCAGCCCCTTGCTATCGCGCGAAGAGAAGTTAAGACTATTGTTCTTCCTTTTGAACTCAACGACTTTTCGAAAAACGCAGCTCACTTGTCACAAGTATTTTCCCAATCTTCTTCAAGTTTTCTTTAATTAATTTTATTTAAATGTTGGCCATTCATCAAAAAATAATTTAACAGAAATGTCGTCGATAAGAAATGGTGCTTGTCCCATGTCAAATTTTAGTGGGAATTGAGCAAATTAATAAGATTGCAGCATGTTGGGGCGTGTTTTTGAGGATGGCACCTACAACTGTTTGCTTTACTGTTGTGCAAGAAAGAAAAAGAAACATAAGAGAAAACAATTTCTACAAAATTCAAAACCCACTTAATTTTTTTTGGTTACACCCAAAAAAAACCATGCTTTCACCAAACAACCAAACACAACTTTATCTTAAAAAAAGTATATATATATGATCACTATATAATACCTATATATATTATATCACTCCCATATATACTATATATATAATAATATATATACTATAGTATATATTATTATATATATTAATGACAGATACGTTTCTATCTATCTATAGATTATATCTATATATATATACTATAATCTTTAACATAATTAAATATCTTATTAAAAAAACAAAACAAACATGCTACTCTGAAACATAAAAATTAATAGTCTTTACTCATTATTCTCACGTTTAGCTAAAAAATGGTGTTGGGTGGTGGTGTGGCGATTTTCCCATGTACTGATGGGTTTCTTAGGAAAAAAAGTGGGGTTTTTTCCAATTCATCTTTTATTTAATACGCTCCAAAAAAATATTTGCGAACCAAACATTACATGTTGATGTACCTCTTCACCGAACCCCATTTAACACTTATTAGAAAAGTTTTCTCAATTTTTTTTTTTTTGTTTTGTATTTTTTCTTTCATTATTACATAGAAAAAATTTAATTAGTGATTTTTCACTTTTCCCATGTAAACTAGATTAACTAACTAAACTAACTAAATAACTAACTAACTAACTAAACTAATAAACTAACTAAACTAACTAAACTAACTAACTAAAACTAAACCCTAACTAATCTAACTCACACGAACTAACTAACTACAGCTATCAGGGCGCTGACGAACTAGTGCCTAACTTACTATGACTATCGAGGGGCCGAGAAAACTAAAACTAACTAACTCTCTCTCCTCTCTCTCTCTCTCTACTATATATATAATATATATATAATATATATATATATATATATATATATATATTATAATATATATATATATATATTATTATTACATATTATATTATATATATTACTATATAGATTATATATTAATTAAAATATACATATATTATTATATATTATATATAATATATATATATATAAATATATATATATATATATAGTTATAGTATATATATATATATATATATATATACTATATCATATATATTATATATATAATTATATATATATATTTATATTTAATTATATTATATATATTATGATTATATAGTATTATATATATTATATATATATATATATAATATATATATATATATAATATATATAGATATATATATATATATATATATATATATTATTATATATATTATATATAGATTATATATATATAAAATTATACAAAGTTGGGCATCGTTACTCAAAAAAGTAGTTCCGATATCGTTATTCCGTTACTCGGAAAAAGTAGTTCCGTTATCGTTATTCCGTTTTTTTTGAAAGGAAAAGTAACGAAGTGCCCTTACTCCGTTACTTTTAGCTTTTTAACTATTGACGTTATTACGGATATCTTACGCAATCTATCCCTAATATGTTATCAATTACATTATCATTTAAAAAAACACACACTCATGTAAGACCCTATTTGAGCACTCAAGACTTAGTCCCCTTCTGGCATCCACCAACGATTAATGTGCACCAACCACTTTCTCTGCCATTCACAACCATTCCTACTAAGCCTTTGCACTCGTTCGTTCCAGCTTTTCACTTCAACACTATATACTAAAATATTAACCCAGACACTTGTTCCAGCTTCTCACCATTCTAACAATAACTTCACCACCGAGGACTGGTCCTTTCACTCACAACGATAACGCTTAACTCTTTAACTACGTTTACCTTTAAACACCTGCCACATCTCTCTACCAATCCCTCAAACTCTCTTCAGCATGCGCACACCACAATACCAAATCAAGCCTGCATATAATAGGCTAGGACCCCTCACTCTCTTCCATTCTCCATCATTTCTAACCGAGCATTGTGGAAGTCGAATGTCGAGTCTCGGAGTCTGGTAATTTTTGATAGAGGAGTACGTGCGTAGTCGCAGGTCGGGAAAATTGTGTTGAAACGGACTCACAACCCTGATTCTACACCATCCCCTTGCATCTACACCTCTAATTCTTTTCATAACCCCATCCATATTTACAAATTGAATACACCAACGCATGACATAGCCATCACTGCTCTCACTCCGCTATTAAAATTAAACAATTAACTTTCAACTCCATATATTCTTACACACGCCTTCACTATCGTCATATATACCTTTTGATTCCATTCAGAAGCCTACCACTACACCATATACATGGCAGGTCTCCATAGGCACTGTCGCGACTGCAAGCCCCCCAAAAAAAAATTTCTAAACGAAATGGCAATTCCACTCCCGGAATTGTCAAATTCTTTGTTATTTTTTCACTTTCTTCTCCTCTCTCCTCTCTCTCTCTCTCTCTCTCTTCTCTCTCATCTCTCTCTCTCTCTTGTCTTCTCTCTCTTCCTCTTCTCTCTCTCTCTCTCTCTTCTCTCTCTCTCTCTCTCTTATTAATTCCACTTAATATTATCTTATATGTATCTTAATACATTTTCCTACATATATATATAGTATATATATATATATCATATATTATTATAGTTATATATTTATATATATATATATATAAAAAAAATTTTCTGTGTACACTCATCACATAGAAAATACAGTAATGGGAACTTCAAAAATTTCTGTTCCCAAAATAATCATACCGTATAATTCTTTGACTTATGTATATCGATGCGGATGTGTCACCGGGATCGCTTCAGCTTTAAAGGTCTAACCTGCCGAACAAAAGTGAACTTGTTCTTGCCTGATATTTTTTCTTTTGAACGGCACATTTCCCAAACTTATCCTCTTTAAGTTCCGATCATCTTGTGTCATTTTACAGCATGTCGCTTTTCCTTCAAAACATTTCATTCGCCAATAATGTAAGAGTAGGCATAGCTATATTATACGTATACTTATAGATTCACTATATACTATACTACATATGATCAGTATATATCGTTATAAATGATAGCTATAATTACAATCACGCTATATACTACTATACGTATATTACTATATATCATATTTGAATCCTCGCATACAATTTGCTCGAAGGTAATGAGAACTTAATGTAAAAAAAAAATATATAAATAAAAAAAAAAACTTAATGTTAATAAATTATTCAGTAATAAGGAAGTAGAAAGCCTATTTGGAGACCTTTTATACGTTACTCGTTAAATAAATAGACTTTCTACTAAATTTTGTTTTTTGTTTTTAACTAAGGAATACCCCAGAGGGTATAACGCACCAATGCAGGAGTCGGCGGTTCTCTCGTCCGTTCCGGGGAACTACGGGGTAAGACTAATTCCCCCCCTCCGGGGAAGAGTCTCCGGAACCCCCGCTCTTGGTATTTGGGGTGTCGCGGGGTTCTCCGCCCCTCCCCTACGGGGTATGGGAAAACGTTCCCCCCGGTTCCCGGCTCGCGCTACGACGCCCCTACATTGCCGTTTTGCAATACCAATACAAATAAAGTATATATATATACTATGCTTCCCGCCGATCGTTCGAGGGGCTCCCCCCCCAAAAGAACAAAAATACAGCCAATTTTTAAAAGAAAATTTTTTTTTTACATTTTCCTAATACTAAAACTTTACAAGGATTCCAAAAATGTATTCCTTTTCCCTGAATCTATTGTAGTTTTTGAGATATGTTTTTCTTTATCAACATGTCCGCACTAAAATTTTACCCCCAGAATTTCAAACAATGATTCCTTTCCCTGTGAGCTATGTAGTGCGTTGAGATATGGATTGTGGGCTCTTTAGAGTTGGCCTATATATATATATATTATATATATATATATATATTTATATATATATATATATATATATCCGTATATACATAATATATATACTATATATATATATATATATATATGATATACTATAATATTTATAATAGTATTAATATATATAAAGCAGCGACCCCCTTGCACAAGAAACCCCGAGCCCCGCCACTGATACCATTATATCAATAACACCGGCCCATAGAGCTTACGTATTACATAATTGCATTATGCTGTTTGCAAATCAAAAAAACCTTAAATAAAATTAATTCTTCTCCTTCCCTCATTTTCTCGATCATTTTTTCAATGTAAAGATTGATCCCACACATCCTCTACCACTTCTTAAGCACCTTGTTCTTGAAATCAGTCCTTTCAGTCACTGACGCATCTTTCGACCAAAAGTTATAAAGTATAACATCTCCCCTGTTTACACTTAATAAACTTAATTTCCCTATAACTTCTTACAGTTGCCCTAGGCTCATTTTACCCTTATATAACGGTACTATTTACTGCTTCTCCTCAGTATTCCCTCGGAAACTTGTGCTCCATAAACATTTTGTTACACAACTTCCATATCCAATCAATTCACCATCTCGCCTCCGTTTCTTGATCATTTCACCGTATTTATCTATACCTGCAGATTTTACCATTCTTCAACTTCTCGCTCTACACTTACCTCCTCTTACTAATGACCTCACCCCCAAAATACATATTCCTTCATTGCCCCATCAAAACCACACACATCCACTTTTATCGTCTCTGAATTACTGTTACATGTTATGCAGGATTTTCGCAGTGTTCCACCACACTCTAGTACACATTCATCTCATCAGTACCGAAAGCACCCATTCCTATTCATCTATTCTATGCAAATCCCCTATTCATTAATAGTCTGAAAAATCTATAATACATATATATTTTGTGTCTCAGATAAATTCCGCTTTCTCTAACAATATTAAATAGAACGAGTTTCAATATCAGCTTCTTTATTATCTTCCCCCAAAATAGAATGTAATTTTATTCGAATTACTTAGCATTTAATTGCTGGCATTAATGGCAGCATTTATCTCCCACTATGAAGAAAATGGTAGAATCGAGGATAGAAAAGCTTAAAGTTTCTTATGCATTTTAGCGATTAAATTCTTTAGGTACATTATTACATAAAAACTTATGGAAAAAAAACTTTAAAATTTTCTTATCAGCGTCCCTTACAAGTTGTTTTTTAAGTTTAAGAATAAAGCTGACTTTAAAATAAAGAAAGAACGACTACGCTCATTTTCACATTTCATGTTCACACTTTATTAAAAGAGAGGATTTGCAGTGGCGATTTCTTGCAGAGAGGGAAAAAGATACTTTTGCTTTCAGCTCGAAAACTTCTTCAATATATTTTGAATATCTGCTCTTTTTTGATTTTAATTCAATATAATAATTTAATAAGTATGCTCGTAAAAGCATGAACATTTTAAGTATTATTTATTATCGATGTATGTACATAATGTTGATTATTATTATGATTATTATAATTATTATTATTATTATAATAAGTTATTATTAATATTTTATGAATAAATTATACTCTTATATATCATAAAAGTTAAGGAATTTCCTTAAGCTAATGTAGATGGAGTTACCTCCATAAATAATTGATAATGAAAAGATAATTCATTAATCTATTAAATGAAAGAAAATATTAATAATATAATATTATTATTATATAATATGAATAAACAATAAATGAATCTTAATCAGATAAGAGAAAATAAAGATCAAGAAATTATTTGAATACTATAATAAAATAATAATAATAATAATAATAAATAACAAACAACAACCAACAACAACACAACAAACACAACAACAACAAACAACAACAACAACACAACACAACAACACAACAACAACAAACACAAAACAACGAAAAGTAAAGGCGAATTTATCTCAAATCAAACAACAACAACAACAACAACAACAAGCACACAACCAACAACAACAACAACAACAACAACAACAACACACAACACACAAAAAAACAATAATAACAAATAATGACAATAATAACAATAATAACAATAATAACAATAATAACAATAATAACAATGAATAACACATAATACCAATACATAACAATAATACAATAATAATAATTAATAATAATAATAATAATAATAATAAGTAATAATAAATAATAATATAATAATAATAATAATAATGAATAATAATAATAATAATAATAATAATAGATAATAATAATAATAATAATAATAATAACTAATAATAATAGCAATAATAATAATATACATAGCAATAATAATAATATAAGGATAGCATAAGTAATTGAATATAGATAGCAATAATATAATAATAATAAAAATAACATAGCACAACAAACAACAACAACAACAACAACAACAAGACAACAACAACAACCACAACAAACAAAAACAAGAACAACAACAACACACAACAACAACAAACAAAACAAACACAACAACAACTAACAACAACAACAACAACAACAACAACACAACTTAAATAATAAGTTCATATTTAATAATAATAAAATATACTAAGGTATTAATAATAATAAAATAAAATAATAAATATTTTAAAAAATATATAAAATAAATTAAATAATGAAAATAATAATAATAATAAATAATAATAATAATTAAATTAATAATAAATAATAATAATAATAATAATATGAATATAATAATTAATTATAAATAATTATAATAATAACTTATAATAATTAATAATATTATAATAATTATAATATTATAATAAATTATAATAAATATGAATAAGTAATAAATACTTATAAAATAATTATATAATGTATAAATTTATAATTGTTATAATAAATATAGTAATTTAGCGTAATGTATGTAAAAATCTAATGATATTAAAATAAAGATATATAGTTTTTTTTATGCTTTATTTTTTATATATAATTATAATAATTAAATAGAATAATTATAATAATTATAATAATATATAATGAATTTATAATAATATAATATAATTATGAAATAATTTATAATAATTATAGATATTAACAATAATTATAATATTATAGATAATTATAATAATTATATATTATAATAATTATAATAATTATGAATAATTATATAATTATAATAATTATAATAATTATAATATTATGTAATTATAATATTATAGATAATTACAATAATTATAATAATTGTAATATTTATATTAATTATAATAATTTTGACATTATTATAAAATTTATATTGCTGATATAATCTATTAATAATTATAATAATTACATGTAATTATAATAATGTATGAGAATTATATTAATTATAATAATTATGAGATAATTATAATAAATTAAAGTAAACTATATAATTATATATCAATTATAATAATTATAAATAATTATAATTATAATTTATAAATACAATTATAAAGTAAATTATAATTATAATTATATTATAATCATAATTATAATTAATACATTCATTTTCATATATTAATTATAAAATTATAATTATATTTTAATAATTATATTATAATTATGAATCTTATATTATATTAATATCATTAATGTAATTATAATTATAATTATACATATAGTTTTTTTATTATAAATTATTATTATTATTTATTATTATAATTATTATTATTATTTATTATATATTATTATTTATGTATTCTTAAAAAAATTAACATTATACTGTATTATTATAATTAGTAATTATTATTATAATTATAGAGTATTATTTATAAGGATAATCATTAATTATAACTATTGTAAATTATAATTTATTTTTAAATTAATTAATTATAAAGTATTATTAATAAATTTTATTATATTATAATTATTATTAATTCTAGCAAATAAAATTGTATTAATAATAATTATTATAAATTATATTGATATTAATTATTACTAATTATATTAATATTAGTTATTATTTAATATAAATAAAAATATTGATTATAAATTATTTATCGCACAGTATTATGATAATATATGAATAATATCTATGATTATTATTAGTTATAATTGATATATTATATTATTATGTATCATTATTATTATGGCATTATTATTATCGATTATTAATTATCATTATTTATTATCATTATTATTATCATTAATATTTATGCATTATTATTATCATTATATTTATTAATCATTATTATTATCAGTATTATTATTATTATTATTATTATATATTAGTATATGATTATTATGAAATTATTGATGATTATAATAATTAATACATATTTCCAAATTATCATTAGTTATTTTAATTGCCTAAGTTTTATGAAATTATATTTAGTTAATATTAATGAAATTTTTGAGATTATTATAATTATTATAATATTATTATAATATTAATTATCACAATTTGTTATACATTATGATGCTTATAAAAATTTTCATAAAATGATTAATTATAATTCTTCCTTATAATTTTTTTTTATAATTGTTATTAAAATTATTATTATGATTACAGGATTATAATAATTATTATAATTATTATTCATGATTATTAAAATTATTATAATAATAATTGTAAATTACAAATTATAAATAATAATTATCATAATATTATAAATAATAATTAAAATAAGTAATAATTATAAGTAAATAATTGTATTTAATAATTAATAAGTTAACCGGCATAAGTAATGAATTATATAGTAATGATTATAAGTAAAAAGAAAAAAATAATTAATAATCATGGTTTTTTTTAATTTTCAAGGATAATCAGTAATTAGATTAATAATAATAAATAATAATTAATAATAAGCTAATAATAAATAATAATAATCAATAATAAAGAAATAACAATAATATATAAATAATAATAATAATTATAATAATAATTTATATAATAATTATAAATAATAATAATTATAATAATGTATAATAATATATTATAATAATTAATAATTATAAATAATAATAATTAATTATAATAATAATTAATATATAATAATAAATATAATAATCATAAATTATAATATTAAAATTAAAACCGTGCATAATATAAAATGAGCTAGTTGTAATATAATAATGATAATGCTATAAAGAATAATTATATAATTATAAAATGAAAAAATAATTATAAGTCATAAATAATGATAACAATATAATTATAAATAATAATAATTACAGATTATTAATGATTTTGAATTAAAAATAATAATAATATTTAATAATTATGAAAGAAAAATGTAATTATATCTATACAATAATATAATTATAATTAAAATAACAATAAATGATAGATTATACTAATAATAGTTATACTTATATAGTAATAAATAATTATAATGTATAAATAATCATAATGTAAATTATAAATAATAATAATTTTAATTAGATGATAATCATTATAGATTATAAGATAATAATAATTATATTTATACATAATAATAATTATAATATAATATACATAATTATAATTACAATCAATAATATAGTAATAATAATATAATAATAGAATCATAATAATAAATAAAATGATAATAATAATAGTAATAATAATAATGATAATAATAATATATATAATAATATTAATAATAATAATTAATATAACAATTTTATCATAATAATAAGGTAGGTGCTACTAGTAACAATAAATAACAATAACAGATAAACTCATTAACAAAAAATATAATTATGATAAAATAAATCAAGTTTTTCTTTTCGATAATAATAATAATAATAATAATAATAATAATAATAATGAATATAATAATATAATAATAATAATAGAATAATAATAAATGAATAATAATAATTATTATTATTATATTATTATATTATTCATTATTATTATAATATTATTTTAATATTAATTAATATTATAATATTATTAATATATGTATATTTATTCAATATATTAATATTATTAATATTATTAATATAAAATAATGATAATAATAATATAATAATAATAATAATAAATAATAATAATAATAATAATTAATAATATAATAATTAATAATAATTATTGTAATTTATAATAATTATAATAATTATAGAAAAAAAAAAAGCACAAATAGATAGTAATAATAATAATATAATAATAATTAATAATAATATAATAATAATAATAATAATAATAATAATAATAATAATAATAATAATAATAATAATAATAATAATAATAATAATAATAATAATAATAATAAATAATTAATAATAATAATAATTAATAATAATAATAAGTAATAATAATAATAAATAATAATAAATAATAATAATAATAATTAATAATAATAATAATAAAATAATAACAACAAAAAAAATAACATAACAATAAAATAACAATAAACAATAACAATAAACATAACAATAACAATAACAATAACAATAAATAAGCAAATAACAATAATATAATAATAATAATTAATAATATATTAATATAATATTAATAATAATATTAATAATAATATTAATAATAATATTAATAATAATAATAATAATAGTAATAATAATTGCCTCTTAATTCCTTTTAAAGTTGCTCAATACTTCATATAACTATTTAATTCATTAAAATTATATTCGGAAAGTTGTACTATAAAACGGAAGTTTGGTTATATGTGAATATTTCCGCTCTCTCTTCTCTCTCGTCTCTCTGATCTCGTCTCTCTCTCGTCTCTCTCTCTTTTTTTTCTCGTCTCTCTCTCTCTCTCTCTCTCTCTCTCTCACTCTCTCTCTCTGACTGACTTTGTTGCTCTGCGTCTCACTCTCTCTCTCTCTCTCTCTCACACACACAACAGCACCACACACACACACACACACACACCACACACACCACACACACACACACACACACACATACACAGAAACAGGACAGCAGACGCAGACACACACAAACACACAACACATATATATATATAGTATATAATATATATATATATAGTAATATATAGGTAATAATATATATAATAGTATATATATATATATATAATATATATATAATATATAGTATCATAGTATATATATATAATATTATACTATAGTATTTATCATATATAATAATATATAATATATAGTATATATAATATATATATTATAATATATATACATATAGTATAGTATATATATATATACTATATATATATATAGTAGTATTATGTAAAAATTTTGCTTACTGGAATTTGACAAGTTCGAACTATTAAAAATAGAACTTCAATTTCTGTAAATAGATACAATAGAGAGCGCTAATACCCTATATATAATATATATTATATATATATATATATATATTGATTAATCTACTATATATATAGTATATACTGTATATATATTAATATATATATATATAGGTACTATATATATATTATATATATATATATATATATATATATATAATATATAATATATATATAATATAATATATTTATAATATATATATATATACTATATATATATATAGATATATATTATATATTATAGTGTATATATATAGTATATATATATATTATTTATAATATATATATATGCATATTATTATAATATATAATATATATATATATATATATATATAAATTATCTATTATATATATAATATATTATATATATATATATAAATATGCGCTCTCAAGTGTAACTAATTACAATCTCAAATTAAATCGGACTATCCAACATATGTCAAAATTCGCGTAAGGCAGAAATTTTACATAAGTTCGACGAATACTTATTATAAAGCCCGACCATTGTTGAGAATACTCAGTGAGAAAAAATTAATCAGAAAGAAATAGAAGAACTGATTTAAGAAATACTCTCCTTCTCGGCAGAACTCCCTCTCCAAACTTCAAATTACAGACACCAGCTTTCAGCAAGGGAGCTCAAAATCGGAAAAGGCGCAACTCCGAATTCCATCGTCAACAAGAATTCCCGAAAGAAGAATCGGCAAGGGAAACTGTAAATTACAGAGAAAAAGGCATAGAAACTGCCATTGACTTGCGGAAGAAGAAGAGAGTATCTCACAGGACGGCAACTTTTATTGTGAATAATACATAGTTCAAAATATTTATTTTTAAATTTCCATCATTATCTTATATAGGGACTTGCTCTCAAAAGAAGCCACCAGTTTAGCAAGCTTTGCCATATAATTGGTTGAACCTGAGAAAAACACACAGAACTTTCACTCAGGCGCTATCTGATAACCAAGAGGAAAACGCTAGATTTGAGAAAAAAAGAAAAAAAACACAATAATAAATAAAAAATTCAAATTCAGAACCATCAAAAAGATGACTAAAGCGTAACGCAAGCAACATTATGATGCGGAACTTCTTTTCTCATTCTCAGTTAATTTTGGATAATGGTCTGTTACTCATTTTGAATTCCACTTCGAACCTTCAGGTTCCTCGCAGAATTCTGGTCCCTGGTCGTTATCACTTCCTCTCATATCAAAATAACTCCAGGTGATTGACGCCCATGTGGTGGCTGTAGAACATTAAATCCTATACCAAACTAGAATAGCAACGTTCTTTTTCAAGATTTCCGTAAGTTTGTCTCATTCAAGTGTCAGAGATTCTCCTCGAAAATGAAGACGCGCATTAGGCCTATATGGATCAAGATATTCACGTATGGTCTTAATCTTCTCACCAATGTAAAAGTTCAACGATTCCTCGTAAAGTGACATTCTTATACCAACTTGTGTGCGATATCTCTAATATTTTATATAACAATTATGTTTTATTGCTTTCAAATGCTTGTATATTTGCTTCTATCTAACGGGTATAATCAAATATGCTAAGCATTTGAATGTACCTTGCATTGTATACTATTTTTAATTTTGTTTATATACCGTTTTATATTTTGTAATCTCTTACATTCACATGTTTGTATGAATGCTTATGTCTACGGACATAGCCAGATATGCTTGCAGGTGAATGAACTTTTCACTGTATGTATATATTTTCTTTTTTATTTCTTTATTAAAATGTTTTGTATGTTTGTGCGCATTTTCGAATGTCCCAAAATAAGTATACATTTGAGGGATGATTTGCTTTTACATCTTTTATAACTATTATAACATACTTCACCACTTCGTGTTTAGCGTAGGAAGTATTATAGCGCCCTCAATTGTAGCTATTCACAGAAATTTGAAATTTATATTTATGTTCAAACTTAGGTCAAAATTTGCGTAAGCAAAATTTTTACATAAGTTTGATGAATATTGTATATAAAGCCCGATTTCGTTGAGATATTACGTCAGAAAAATTAATCAGAAGATATAGAAGACTCACTTAAAGATACTCTCTCCAGAACTCCCTCCTCCAACTTCAAATTACAATTAATTAATATATATATATATATATATATATATATATATATATATATATATATATATATATACTATATAATAGTTATATATGTATATATATATATATAGTACTATATAATCTATATATATAGTATTACTATATATATATATATACCTATAGATATATATATATATATAATATATTATACATATATATATTATATATTATATATATATATATATATAATACGTATATATATTATATAATATATATATACTATATATATATATATATAGTATATTATATATATATATAGATATATATATACTATGTATAGAATAATATTATTTATATATATAATATATATATAGATATATATATAATATACTATATAATAATATATAAAATATAATATTATACATATAAATATATATAATAAGTATTATAGTATATATATATATAATATATATATATATTTATTAAATAATATATATATATATATATATATATATTATATATATATAAATATTAATATATATATATATTAATATATATATATAGGTATACTATGTAGTATATATATATATATTATATATATATATATATAGTATTAGTATATATAATATAGGATTATATATAAATAGTAGTATATATATATCTAGTATAGTATATATACATTATATAGTATACTTAATATATATGTATATAATAATTATATACTAATATAATAATATAATATATATATATAGATATATATATATAATATATATTATATATATATATATATATATGATATAGGCAAGTAGGTGTGATTCAATTTTACACTTTCTGAAGGTCTGATAGAAATAAAAGCAAATTCGACATTTTCTGAATCCACAAAAATCACTTTGTGGCCGAAATTGAATTTTAGCGCTTTCAAACAAGGCAGAAAACATAAGATTTGTCTTTCTTCGTATCCACAATGAAGGAGGAGGACTAGACATAATACATACACGTTCATGACAGGATACTTACGTACACGTTCATGATACACACTTTACAAAAAATCCACACCTGCTTGCAAGAGCTACAAAAGAATCAAATAGAAAGGATGTTTTTTTAAGCAGCAAAGATTGATTGATTTTGAATACATACAAAATAAAGGGAAAATATAATAAGTACGTAAATTCTTTCTTGCAAATATATATATAAAATAATAGTATATATATATTATATATAATTAATATATATATATCTATATTATATATGTATATATATGAGTATATATATATATATGATATATTATATTATATATATACTAATATATATATATATATATAAGACATAATTAATACTAATATATAAATTATAGCTATATATAGTATAATATTATATAGTATAGTATCTATACATAATATATAAATATATATATGATGTATATATATATATAGTATTATATATATAATATATATATATATATATATATATATATTATATAGTAATAGTAATATATTATAGAGGGCTGATTCAAAACCTCTGCGACAAACTCGGAGGGCTGAAGAGCAACGCGAATAAGGAACATTTAATTGTTAAATAAGAACTATGTTTGTATGACGGCTTCGTTTCAAAAGTTTACGGGATGATGTAAGGTTAACACCACGGTGATGTTGCTTGAAGTGGGTCGTTAACCGGATGCTTCGCGGAGATTTCTGAGAGTATTCTGAGATTGTTATGTATGTGTTGCGTGCGTACATCTATATACTCCTGAGGGTTGAAATAGAGGTTAACAAAAAGGATACTTTTGTTGGTTAACATCGTATGTGTTTTGAACGCGAGGTTAGTAAATGCAACATGGTAAGCTGTTTTTGAATCATTTTAATTGGAAAATTACAGAGGTGTTCAAGTGTCTGCCTGCTGTACCTGATTACATTCGTTACATCGCGGTGCCATTGCCTGTCGGACTCTACCGAAATGCCCTCACTGTGTCTGATTTTATCAAACGCAGTGAATATTCGCGGAATCAGTTCCTCTCTTTGCTGAATCAGTTCCTCTCTTATGTACACAACACTCTTCACCAACATGCACACCCGCCAAAGAAAAATAATCGCTAGTGGCGTGAGGTGGGGATGATCTTGCAGGGGCTCACAGCAACAGGTATCCCGCTCTTCCTATCCATTTGTACAGTGTGGACTCTGTTCAGGATGCGCCGTACTTAGGTGGTTGAAAGTGCGCTGGAGTACCATCATGTTTGGAACGGCACATGTCTCAGCGGTCGCAAAGGGTATGTCGTCCATAAGCTGCGGAAGCGTGTTCTGGAGTAGTTGCAGTTACGCAGGTCGATCCAAACGGTGTGGAATGATGACAGGTCCGCAGAGTAATCCCCAAGAGTTCCACCCCAGATGTTTACGTAAATTTTCGCCTTGGTGAACCTCTCGATTGAAACATTGCGTGGCGGATTGGTCCTCGTCCGCATATGTGGCTACTTCTGCTGTTTGAAGTAGCCATCAACGGTTGTGAAGCACGCCTCATCGGTAAACCAGGAACATGTGCCAGGAAAGGCAGGATTATGCCGATGCTCCGTTGCATGGAACCGACCGGGAAATCGCACAAGGGGTGTGCGAGGTCGTTTTGCAATAGTCATTGTACTTTCTAAATAGGTGGTAGATGCATGGAGGGCAAGACCGAAACACAAACGACTGATTTGGAACTACATGATGGCATGAGCAATGGCGCCGTGTGCTTAGATCGAGGTCGTTGGCGACTCTCTAAAGCTATACTCTTCTTCCTTCAAACGAGGAGTCCGTCGTATTACGCGGTCTT
>JABUQX010099565.1:0-10000 GCA_015478945.1 Trachelipus rathkii
GCTTCAGCTGTGGACAAGTTGGGCACATGGCCATGAATTGTACAGACCCTCGCAAAGGGCAGGGTGTAGGAGATGCGTAGGTATAGATCACTGGGTGCGTGACTGTTCTCAGGGCGTGAGAGTGAGACAACCTGTGTGTGGGAATTGTGGAATCGAGGGACATTTTTCAAGGATGTGTCAGTCGCCAAGGAATATGTGTGCTAAATGTTTTGATGCTAGATATAGAGTTAAAAGGGTTGCATATGTAATTGATGGTATATTAGATATGGATAATCCTAGAATAAAGTATGCAAAAGGTGCCTGATGTCAAAAAGAAGAGAGTTACAGGTATAAGGGTTGGTGATGTGGTTGGTAGTTTGTATTCGGTTTTGATTGTAAAGCACCCAAGAGAGAATGAATGTTGTGTTTGCTGGTGATATTGAGGAGAAGGATTGGATGTATGATGAAATGGTTGATAAAGTGAGATTGCCGGAAGGTTTGAATGAAGTGAGGAGACAAAAGATTTTACGAATGTTATGGGAGAGGAGGAAGGCCTAGAGTAAGGGTGACGAGGATTTTGGGAATGCGAAATTGCCGGCATTTCGTATTGTGTTATCGGAGGACACCCCCATATATCAACGACCTCGTCACTTTCCTCCCCCTGTTGCGAATGAGATTGAAGAGCAGTGTGAAGAGTTAGACGAATCAGGTGTGGAACATTGGAAGAGAGAGAGAGTCCGTGGAATGGTCAAAGTGTGCTTGTGAGAGAGTCTGATGGATGATAGAGGTGCTGTAGAGAGAGTCCAGGGGTGAAGGTAGAGACTGTGAAAGATAGGTTCCCTATGTGTGTAGTGTGTCAGAATGTGTGTATAGTATGTATGGGATGAAAGTGTTTACGAAAATGGATCTGGTGCGAGGTTATTATCAGATGCCAGTGGAAGAGAATAGTAGGTGTGTGACTGCCTTTTCGACTGCAAAGCGGCATTATCAGTTTAGGAACTTGAGCTTTGGATTAGCCAATGCTCCAGCAGAGCGTTTCAGAGAGGCTATGAATGTGGTTATGAATGATTTTCCCAGTAAGAATGTGATGGTGTTTATAGATGATATATTGTGATGAATGAATCTTTCCCTGAGCATTTAAAGTTAGTGAATGATGTGTTGAAAAAGTTAGAGGAGATAGGTATAAAAGTGAAAGTTGAGAAGTGTGAGTGGTTTGCGGATGAGGTTGAATTCTTGGGACACAAGGTGTGTGCGACTGGTTTAAAGAAAGCGGAAAAGTTTATTGAGAAAGTTCGGCAGTTTCCAAAGCCGAGGAATGTTAGAGAGTTGAGAGGATTTTTAGGTTTGGTGAGTTTGGAAGGAAGTTTATGAAAGATTGTTCGGGAGTGATGAAACCTTTGACTGAATGGACTGGTAAAAAGAAAAGTACGATTGTAAAGTGGAATGATAGAATGAATGAAGCGTTTGAAAAGTTGAAATCTGAAGTTGCAAAAGATGTAGAGCTGTCTTATCCGGATTATAGTGAGTATGCTAAACCTTTGGAAGTGTATACGGATGCAAGTGGGTATTGTATGGGTGGTTGTTTGATGCAAGAACAGGTGATTGATGGGATTGAAAGAAAAAGAGTGATTGCGTATGTTTCGAAAGCATTTAGTATGACAGAACGAAAGTATTCCACGATTGGAAAGAGAGTTGGCTGCTTTGAGGTTCTGTTTGAAATCGTGCGTCCGTTTTTGTATGGCATCAAGTTTGCAGTGCGAACGAACCACCAACCCTTAGTGTGGTATTTTAACAGAAAATGAGGAAAGTTGATAGTAGGCTTGTTGCGAGAACTTTGGAAGATTTGAGTGATTTCGATTATTTGGTTGAGTATGTTCCGGGTGAAAGGAATGAGATTGCTGATTTGAAGTCGAGAATGCCTGGGAGTGAAAGTATGAATGAAAAGGTAGTAATAGACCCTGAATATTTGCCTAAGGGATTAATGAAGGGGAAAGAAAGTCAAGGTGGGGGTGATTCTATGTTCGAAAGTGTGTATGGTTTGCAAGATTTAGTTAAGGATAAGTTGATTTCGAGAGTGCCTGAGAGTATAGAGGAGTTGAGAAAGGAAGTTATGAATGAGGTATGTAAGAAACCTGAGCAGATAGGGATTAGGAAGGTGAGACAGTTTGTGAAAGAGTTAAAGGCTATGTAGGTGTGATTCCGTTACAAGAAGTATTGATTGTTGTGAGCAAGTTGTTTAAGGTAGTCGTGTGCGTGCATTATGGTGGGGAGAAACCTGTAATTTATAGGAATGAGAGTGTTGATAGAAATAGTGTAAGTGAGCTTCATTTGCAGTGTTTGGGTGGGGTGCATTATAATTGGGTGATAGAGAAAAAGAGTTATGATAGGAAGTATGTTTTGGAAAAAGAAGTAGTAGATTGTACATTGGAGGATGATGAGGGTGGTGTGAAAATGATTTGTCCTGGTGAGATTGAAGAAGTAGTGTATTGTGAGCCTGGGATGAGTGAAAGAATGGAAGTGAAAGTGCAGGTGAGAGGAAAAGTATATTGTGGACTGACTGATACTGGGGCTCAGATTTCTTTAGTGAATGCATCTGTGGTACGAGAGATTGAGCGAGTGACGTGGCAGATCCAGAGGAGAAGTACTAATATAAAGATAAAGAGGATTGGGTCATGTGAGATAGTAGCTTTTGTTAAAAGTTGAGATAGGAACGCTAGGGGAAGTTGAACATAAGTTTGTAGTGCTTGATGAAGAAAGAATGCCGTATTGTTTTTTGTTTGGAATTGAATTTTTAAGAATGAACGGGTTGTCCGTAGATCCGGAAAGTGCCTAAAACAGCTACGGAAAGAGGATGAGGCCACTATGGACTCTGTCAGGGGTGTCAGAGAGGTCAAACAGAGTGTAATTTATTTCTTGAGAGGGAGAGTGAAGCAGCCGGAGAAATTGTTGTACAGCGGATACCATTGTGTTTTTAGAGTAGGCGGCTTTGAGCGCCTGGAAAGCAGGGAGCGAATCCAAGAATATGACATAAGGGTGGTCTTGGTTAAGGAATAAAATTCGAAAGAAGTCAATCATTATAGCTATTAGTTCTGCATAAAAATTGAAGCATGAGGGGAGAGGGTATGGGAGAGGTTGTGGTCCGAAAGACGACAGACACGCCCA
Source organism: Trachelipus rathkii (assembly GCA_015478945.1). Taxonomy (NCBI): domain Eukaryota; kingdom Metazoa; phylum Arthropoda; class Malacostraca; order Isopoda; family Trachelipodidae; genus Trachelipus; species Trachelipus rathkii. The sequence continues at coordinate 3,142 of JABUQX010099565.1, forward strand.
CGCCGTCCCGTTTTAGTGCAATGGTTAAACACTGCAGACTGCTACAAGAAAGATGCCTTCAACAAGACGACAAGGTAGCTGGATTTGGAAAGAGAGGACAGGACCAGGCAGATGGAGGAAGCTGGTTATAGTCATAAGAAATCTGCTGGGAATAGTCATAAGAAACTTCTGGGAATAGACATAAGAGAACGTCAACACCTTTAGCAAAGGTATGTTGAGGAAGTTAAGAATGCTATAAACTGTGTTTGCAAATGGCAAGTAAGGAGGATTCTGAAGTACCTCTCACAGAAACGGCGTCAGAGCATGCGGTATTGGGGTTTGGAAGCGAAGATAGCTTGTTCACATGATATTTTGCCTTCACAGGGAGAGCGGCACTACATTGGACTAACTTCGAGGCCTACCCGGGGGGAGAAGATCGGAAGGCTCTCGTGGAGATACGAATCGCCTTGTTTTGAAAGGGGTCTAACAGGTGTAGTAGAGTTTGAGAGGTCTGACTATATACTGCGCATTTATAGTCCAACTTCGATCGGATTAGGGCGATGCTGAGACGTGAAAGGGACTTGCAATTATCGTCCAAGATTTTTGTGGTGAGGTCGCAACAGTTCAAGCACGCGATGACAATTCGTTTTCAGGTATTTAATGTGCAGTGTATATATCAGGTGGTCATCTAAACTTAAGTCCAGAATTGACCTGTGAAGTAACAGGAATGGGTGAACCATAAGGCTAGGTTTGCAGGAAGAGGGTGGCAGGTTTTTCGTCCTTTCTTCCGAAATAGTCCTGCTGATTTTTTGTTGAATAAGAAGTGGAAGCCTTGGGAATTATACACCATTGTAAAGTGCTTTCAATAACTAGCTGGGGTTTGATTTCAAGAAATGATGGCCTGCCACCGCCAATGTATAACGCCAGGTCATCAACATATATTGAAAACTTGACAATCGTTAGAGATTGGATCTGTCTGATAAAGAGAGGAAATTGTTCTCTAAAACCGAGCGTGTGGAGTTTAAGGAGGACCTCAGTTCTCTACTTTGTCATAAGCTTTTTCAAGGTCAAAAAGACACCAAGAACGATCCCACATGTTGAGAAGCTCTCTCGAATGTCATGGTCCAGTTTTAACAAGGGGTTTGCAGTTGAACGATGTTTACGGAAGCCAAACTGGAAGTTTGAAAAAGCCTGCCGCCTCTCCAGAACAGGGAGAAGACGGCCTGCAATCATTTTCTCCATTAACTTGCAAGTATGCTAAGTTATCGAAATTGGTCTTTGGTTGTCAGCTAACTTCGAATCTTTCCAAGGTTTAGGAATAAGGATTATAAAAGCTTTTGTGAAAACGGATGGAAAAGCTAATTCGATCCAGATCCTGTTATATAGATTCATCAAGAACGCTAATGCAGAAGGGTGAATGTGACGGAGCATTATGTACAAGATGTCTGAGCCAGAGGCATCGTATTTGCTATTCGCCAGTGCAGATTGATACTCTGCAAGTGTAAAACGAAGGTTATAGGCGTGATCTTTTTTCGCGGTTGAAAAGTTTGGCGGTGCAGTGTTAATTCTGTTTTTGAAAGGCTCAAGGATAGCTGGAAGAGCTCGCGTGGCTAGCAAAACTATAACAGCTGCTGGAACAAATATCGTGTCGGGTATATCAGACTCATAACGGAGGACTGTGGGTGAAGAGCTTTTAGAGCGGAGAGATACTTTCTGTAAAACTTTCCACACTGAAGGGCGGTTGCGGAGTTAACAGCCGAAGTATAAGTTCAAAAGTACCCTTACGCGTTTAGCAATTGATTCGAATAGATCTCGCTACAGCCGCTTTAAAAATAATCATGTTTGGGGTGGTGAGGATCCGTTTATATTGCATGTAGTTTTTTTTTCTCCCAGTTAGCTTGTGCATACTTTTGGGACTACCAATGGGCTCCCAAAAACCTACCAGAGGAAGTTCACGGGATGAAAAAATCTGCTGCTGTGATGATAACTTACTGGAAGAAATTAAAGGCAGCGTCAATGGTCAGAAACAGCTCATAGAAGGGAGAAAATGTGATAGCTCACTGAGAGTTCGTGTAACAGCATTGGGTAATGGTCGCTGTCGTACAAGTAATGGAAGGGGGACCATGTGAAGCGATCCATATGAGAATGGGAGCAAACGGAGAAATTTAAACAGGTGGGAGGAAACGTGCTTCCAAACGTTAATAGGTAGAGAGAATCTAGTGTTATGGCATGCAAGAGAAAGAGGGGTTGGGGTATTAACAAGTATCTCAGCTTTGGGCGATGTGACAGTCACCCCACAAAGGTTAAAATCTCCTTTAATATATATATATATATATATATATATATATGGTCTGAAGAGTATATATATATATATATATATATATATATATATATATATATATAGTTATATATATATATATATATATATATATATATATATATATATATATATATATATATATATATATATATATATATATATATATATATATATATATATAATATATATATATATATATATATATATATATATATATATAATAAAGCGTTTATGGAGGGTATAGTTCCAAGGGATTGGAGGAGAGCGGTAATAGTACCCTTGTATAAGGGTAAGGGAGAAAAGGGGAACTGTAGAAATTATAGGGGAATAAGTATATTGAGCGTTGTAGGGAATATATGCTGGTATTTTGGTCGAAAGAGTGCGTCGAGTGACTGAGGGACTGATTGGTGAAGAACAAGGTGCGTTTAGGAGTGGTAGAGGATGTGTGGATCAAATCTTTACATTGAAACAAATGATTGAGAAAATGAGGGAGAAGAAGAATAAATTATATTTAGGTTTTATGGATTTGCAACAGGCGTATGATAGAGTTAATAGGGGAAGCAAGCTATGGGAGGTGTTAGTGATATATGGTGTTGGTGGAGGCTTCGAATGGAATCAAAAGTATGTATGACGATAGTGAAGCGTGTGTAAGAATAAATGGTGTCAATGGTGATTGGTTTAGGATTAATAGCGGAGTAAGACAGGGTTGTGTTATGTCTCCTTGGTTATTCAATTTGTATATGGATGGGGTTATGAAAGAATTTGAGGTGGGGATGGCAGGAAATGGTGTTAGAATGGTGGAGAATGGAGTTGAGTGGAGGGTGCCCTACCTATTATATGCGGATGATTTGGTTCTGTGTGGCGAATCCAAAGATATTTGAGAGAGGATTGATAGAGAGATTTGGCAGGTGTGTGAAAAGGAGGGGCTTGAGTAAACGTGGATAAGAGTAAGGTTATGGTTGTGAGTGAGGACACCCTCAGTGTGAAGTTATGTTAGATGGCAGAGCAGCTAGAACAAGTGTCTGAGTTTAAATATTTAGGGTATATGTTGGATGAGAAGGAACGGACGATGCAGAGTGTAGTAGGAAAAGTTGTGAATGGCAGGAAGGTGGCTGGTGCAATTAAATCGTTGGTGAATGCAAAGGGACTAAGTCTTGAGTGTGCTAGGGTCTTGCATGAGGGATGTTGTTACCTGTGTTATTGTATGGTAGTGAGACCATGGTCTGGAATAAGAAGTATAGATTCTAAAGCTCCACTGTCTGATGGACAATCTTTTAGTGTGCTGGGAGGAAGAATTGAGCAAGAGAGAATAAGAATTTGGTTAGAGAGTGGTGTGGGTGTGAAGAAAAGGGGTAAATGAGAGAATAAACAGTGTTGAGATGGTTTGGTCATGTGGAAAGGATGAATGATAGTAGGTTGGTTAAGCGGGATGTATAGTGGTGAGTGTGTTGGGAACCGACCGGCTGGGAGACCGAAGAAGAGGAAGTGGATTGAGTCGGTGAACGAATGTCTGAAGGGAGAGAAATGTGAGTTTGGCAGAGGCGAGAATAAAGGTGCATGATAGGAGAGAATGGCGGGGCGGGGTTTTGTATGGGGGCATGGTTGTGGCCCACCTGGGCCAGGGATGAACCCTTACATTGATGATTTACCATAGTGAGGGTCCGTCGCGGTCCCATGATGCTCTAGGGTGGATTTTCTGTCTGTGACGAGCTCTCACTAATTAATGGTACAGAGGGGGCGGTAAGGCTGGGCTTTCTTTCTCGACGTTTGTCATGTTCTCCTACTGCTTTTCTTTTCCGATGCTTGTACAGCACCTTACCCCCCAATCTTGGGGCAAAGAGGAAGGTGAAGAAAGAAAGAAAGAAAGAAATATATATATATATATATATATACTGTATATATATCTATCGGGGGACGATTAATATATATATATATATATATATATATATATATATATATATATATATATATATATATATATATATATTATTAGCATGTTGGGAACCGACCGGCTGGGAGACCGAAGAAAAAGTGGATTGAGTCAGTAAAGGGAATGTTTGCAGGAGAGAAATGTGAGTTTGGCAGAGGCGAGAAGAAAAGGTGCATGATAGGAGAGAATGGCGGGTGTTGTAAGGGGGTATGGTTCACCTGGGCCAGGGGATGAAACCTACACTGACGATTTACCAGTGAGGGTCCGTGCAGTTCCGTGAAGCTCTAGCGTGGATTTTCTGATTAGTACGAGCTCCTACTAATTAATGTTACAGAGGGGCGGTAAGGCTGGGGATTTCTTTCGACTTTTGTCATACTCTTTCTACTGCTTTTCTCTTTTCCGATGCTTGTCACGCACCTACCCCAGTCTTGGGGAAAGAAATATAAATTAGAATATATATATTATATAAGTTGAGTATATATATATATATATATATATATATATATATATAGAAGGGAAGAAGATATATATTATATATATATATATATATATATATATATATATATATATATATATCCACAAATATAGGCGTAAATCCAAGGTCCCAAGGTATAAATGTAACCTATATGCTGTGTACACAGCTACTAAAGAGCAATTTTTATAAAAATGTAAAAATTTTTAAAACGATATAACCCATAAAAATTTTCAACAAAATTTAATAGGAATTAAAATATATTCGAAGGATACTCTCTGGAGTGTGCAGTCTGAAGGAAAAAATATAAAAATCTAGTCTTTAATAAAATGTATACAATCGATAATGTACATTAAAAAATAAACATCTAAAATATAAATATATATATAGCCATTATATAGATATTTTTTTATAAATAAATATTTTAGTCTTTTTATACAATATATACTAAGATTTTAATTTCTTCATGTCGTTATAAATATCCCTGAAAAATAAAAAAAATAAATATAAATATATAAATATATATATATATATATATATATATAAGCAAAATTTCTTTAAATGTTAATATATATATAGCAGGGCATATATATATAGCAGCATATATATATATATATATATATATATATATATATATATATATATATATATAATATATATATATATATATATATATATAAATAAATATATAAATAAAAATCTGCATAACATTGACAGTAATGAAGAGGTGATAGTGAATGTGTGTGGGTTTGATGGTGCAAGAAAAAGTAGGTATTTTGGGGAGGGGAGGGGAGGTGGAAATGGGTAGGGTGAGAAAGTTGAAGAATGGTAAATCTGCAGGCATAGATGAAAATACTGGTGAAATGATCAAGCGGAGGCCAGATGCTGATTGAATGGATTTGCAAGTTTATGGAGGGTATAGTTCCGAGGGATTGGAGGAGAGCATTAATAGTGCCCTTATAAGGGTAGGGGGGATAAGGGAAAATGTAGGAACAATAGGGGAATTAGTTTATTGAGTGTTGCAAGCAAGATATATATGCTTTAATTTTGGTTGAAAAAAAGGAAAGGGAAAGAAAAGAAAAAAGGGAAAAGAAAAGGAAGAAAAATAGAAGAAAAAAAATTATTTTTTGTCAAATTCTATTTTATTTATATGGATGGAAAAAATATATGCATTGATAAAAAAAACATACCGATGGATATAGAAAAATATATAGCCGTTCTTCTGCCTTCCCTCTCCGCAAATAATGGATTCTGAAAGACTAGTCACATTTTCATCATCGTAATGATACCATTTGTTCTCATCACACTTCAGAACATCTGATACATAATGACCTATAGGGAAAAATATTATCTGCATTTACAAGCTCAACACATAGTCCATAGACAAAAGCCAGCTTGTTTCCGACTTCTATAAAAATTGATACAATGCTAAATCATTTAAGTATCTTAAAATATTATGAAACTTTATTTATTTGGTCGTTCTGGAAAGTTTTCTGAATTTAAGGAATACTTAATTAAAAAAAAAAAACAAAAAAAAACTTTTTTTTTACTTTTAGGGTTAAAACTTTCACAGTAAAGCTTCAGAAGTATAATACATTGGTAAAAAAAATCAAATTGTTTCCCAAATGACACTCCCAATCTCACAAATTTGGCTGACTGAATATGCATCAAACTTCAAATCAGCTGACTGACCCCAGAAGCGACTATAAGAACCATGGTAGCTGGGTAGGGATCCCGCTATCACTTTTTTTTATGCCCTGGGATGCTCATGCATGCCTCGGACCAGTTGGTGATTGCTGTAAACAGCTTTGTATTTATCGGCGAAACTGTACGAAACGCCTGGAAACCTGGAATGTTAGAGGAATAAATCGTGAAAAGTGGAGGTGAAGAATGCATTTAGAAGGAATAAATTTGATCCGATTGCTGTTACTGAAACAAAGATGAAGGGAAGTGTAGTGCGGTGAAATGTGTGTACTGGAGTGGAGAGTAATTGCGATTCTGATGAGTGATTTGTGGCACAGCGCCAAGGTGGATTTTGTTAGTATGAGTACTAGAATACTAATGGTTAAATTTGTTTTGTGTGGTTGTAGCATATGGTCCATCTGAGGAGATTGGAAATGTTTTGGGCGGAATGAGTGGGAGGGAGGGGGTGGGGAGG